>OAMR01000161.1:554205-623445 GCA_900205405.1 Echinochloa crus-galli
GCCGCTTAGGCTCCCTCCGGGGCCATGGCGTCTCCCGGTAATCGGCAGCCTCCACCACCTCATCATGAAGCCGCTGATGCACCGCACCATGGCCGACCTCGCGCGCCGGCACGACGCCCCCGTCATGTACCTCCAGCTCGGCGAGGTCCCGGCCGTGGTGATCTCCTCCCGCGGCGCGGCGCGCGAGGTCCTGAAGACGCACGACACCGCCTTCGCGTCGCGGCCCATGAGCCTGATGAGCATGCGCGCCACCGCGCACGAGTGGCTCGGCATCGCCTTCTCGCCCTACGGCCACCGGTGGCGGCAGCTCCGCAAGATCTGCACCGTCGAGCTGCTCAGTGCCGCACGCGTCCGGTCCCTCCGCGCCGCCCGCGAGGACGAGGCCGCCCGGCTCGTCGCCGCCGTCGCCGCCGCCGCGGGCGCGGAGTCGTCGTCGTCCCGGCGGCGCGGCAGCAAGCCGGTGAACGTCAGCGCGCGGGTGGCCGCGTTCGTCGCCGACTCGGTGCTGCGCGCCATCGTGGGCGAGCGGTTCGAGCGGCGGGATGAATTCCTCCTGCTGTTGGAGGAGGGGTTGAAGAGCATAAAGCCCGGGACGAGCCTCGGCGACATGTTCCCGTCGTCGAGGCTCCTGCGTGCCGTCAGCAGCACGTTCCAGAAGGATAGGGCGTTCCACCAAAGGATCACTGAGCTGGTCAACTGCGCCATTGAGCAGCATCAGGAGAGGAAAGCGAGCATTACTGCCGATGACGACAATGGCGACAAGGACTTGATGGGTGTTCTTCTGAGGATACAGAGAGAAGGTGCTCCTGATGATTTCCATCTTGACAATGGAACATTAAAAGCTGTCGTCTTGGTGAGTATAATACCCTGCTGCTTCTTGCATAGGGAAATCAATTTTGTTTATTAATTTGGAAATCTTTTATCTGAAAATACTATATCTCTCAATTATCTCATTTTGAAATATACTTAGCTTAAAATTGCAATATCACTTGAGTCAATTGAGATCAAATGCTTTTCCTTGGTAGTTAAAAAGTATACTAAACCCATCATATAGATTTTTACCATGAGTGAGCGGATGCTAATCATTTCCCCTTGACCAAACATGTCCATTTTTGAACAAGAAATTAATTGGCGAGTGGCAACATGTGGAAACTTAGTTTTACATAAAGAAGTATTCAGAATCTTTGGAGGGACCGACACCAATTACCTAAGTCCCCAGGTTGGATCAACACCAAATTATTCAAGTCCAAGGAGTTAGATATTAATTCAAGGATCTAGGATCATGTTTGAAAATGACCATTTGTATCGAACACTTGAAAGATATCTAAACTGTTTAGCATTATTTAGTTAATTAAATCAAATTTTCTGTTTACCTAGTCCATGATGTTGGCTCTAGTGAAACCATGAAAATTTATTGTGAACAGTTCTCTTATTTGAGCCTAAATGGCACAATTATTCATTTATATATGTATAGCCTGAAGTTTATGTCCTATGGAATGTGATTACAGGATCTGGTGGTGGGAGTGAAACTACAGGAACAACACTACTTTGGACAATGTCAGAACTCATGCGAAATCCTACAGTGATGCAAAAGGCACAAGCAGAGGTGCAGTATGTTTTGCAAGGAAAAGAAAGGGTGAGTGAGGATGATTTGACCAGCTTGAAGTATTTAAAGCTTGTGATCATGGAAACCTTAAGATTACATGCTCCAACACCTCTACTGATGCCGAGAGAGTGCATGGAGCAATGCAACATCCTTGGATTCGACGTACCTCAAGGTGCGCTCGTCTTGGTGAATGCATGGTTGATGGGAAGGGATCCTAAGTACTGGGATCAAGCTGAAGAATTTAAGCCAGAGAGGTTTGAGGAAGCTAATGTGGATTTCAAGGGAACCTACTTCGAGTACATACCCTTTGGAGCAGGGAGGAGGATGTGTCCAGCCATAGCTTTTGCAGAAGCAAACATGGTGCTTGCACTTGCTTCCCTCCTCTACCATTTTGATTGGCATTTGCCACCCGGAGTGTCACCAGGTGAGCTGGACATGGAGGAGGAAATGGGCATCACTGTACGTAGGAAGAGGGATCTTTACCTTTGCATAACCGTCCGCGTGCCGCCACATGTTTCTGCATAGCTTTTGAGGTGGAAATCGCGTCAGAATAATTAATGTATGGTTGTTACATTTGGTTCACTTATTCCATAATTTACATGTGAATGTTGTGAAACGCTCTGAGAAAAGCGATCAAGATGGTGATGGAACGTTTCACACTTATGTGAGAGTGTTGTTGCCATGGTGAATATAGCGATCTACATGTGAATGTTTTTCTGGTGTCATTTAGATGTGAGCTTGAGAATTACTGAACATTCGACAAATTTGTTTCGTAACACTACCACACCTCAGAATCATTTGTCTAGGATTCTAAGCCTGTAAAATAGATCCAAGTTTTGATATCAAAAGGATAGATGGCCCAAAGACGGAGTGAATTTGGGACTTTTTCTCTAAAAAACTAATTGTGACTATGAAAAAACTTAGTCTACACTAGTGTTGCCCAAATCTGTAGTTCAGCATGCTAAATGAAATGAAAAAAAGGATCAATTAGAAGCACACTAGCATGAAGTGATCCTAGAGATCAAAGTAAAACATTATAAGACAAAAGGCACCTAGATCATATCTTGCAACAAAGTAGAACAATTAAACAAATGGATGTATGAAATGCAGAAAGTAAAGAGAGTAGGCACAAAACAACCAAATTTTTTCCTTTGGTGTCAGGAGTTGACGCTCCAGTCCATGTTGAGGCTCTTACTTAGAGATATGCCTCCTTGAGTCACTAAAAACCCAAGTTCTCTACTATTGATGCTCCTTCTCTAACTCTAGAATGGCTAGCTCGAACCATGTACAATGACAACAAGGCCTTGGGGATCCCACAATCACTACACCAAGATCACCACCATCACTAAAGTCTAGCTAGGTGTAGGTGTCATCAACCACCAAAAGTAACAAGTTCATGAACTCTCACTTGATCGGCACTAATATAAGCAGTAAGTAAGATGCACACATGCTTAGGATGAAGAACTTGTAGGATTAGGTTTGTCTCATAATCGTGCTCAACTTAATGATGATTTGGCTTTGACTCTTCTCTCTTTGGCTATTGATCACCCTAACAGTTTGCTGGTTTCTCCCGGACTCAAGAACACGTGCAACAACCCATATAGGGGGCATATATAGGTTAGACCACATGAGGTAGCTGTTTGAAAAGATACCAGAAAGTTGTACCATTGGATAATTCAACGCTTGAATTCAAACTGACCATCGGATGATCTAGTCACTCTAACGCGATATAGCAATTAAAATGTGAAAAGTCACAGACATCATCATCGTCAGATATTTCGAAGCACCCTCGGATATTCTGGTGCAGCATGTTCTTTGAAGATATAACGAACTTGTCCTTAAACTTCACAAAGTAACCAAAATAAGTCTTGAAGAGCAATACGATGGTTCTATTCACTTTTCTTGCTTCCAAACCACTTTCAATCACTTTCAATAAGCATGTGACATATATAAAGAATAATTCCTTCAAAACAAAGTTAGCCACACCCACATGTGTTGCATTCATCACCAAAATCCATAACTTCCTATGACAAAGGCATAGGTGCTTCAATGGTGCGCAACAAGCCGAGAACGAAAGTTAATTTGCATAGCATGTATTTTTACCCTAATGTACTTATGAATTATTTTCTATATTGTACTCTTATAATATAGTTTATAGACAAGGCAATTATGGTCTAGTGAAAAGTCCCTTTATCTTCCTATAAATAGGGGTTCAACCCCTTCTATGTAAATGGATATTTTTTAGTAGTCAATCAAGAGTGCTTTCCACATACATTGTCTCACACCTTTTTTTCACTGTATTGACCCTTTTGTGGGACTCATTTTATTTCCTTTTTTACCATTATTAGGGTGGACCAAAGATCAGCATTCGAGTTGGATACCTCATGATGGGTTGTACTCCATCCCCAATCCCCCTTCCCAACTCCCGGTTGGTTGCCTAGCTAGTATGTTTGATAGCGATGGTTCAGTGAGGATGAGGTGTTTTTGGTAATGGAAATAGCTTGTACTAGGTGGTACCCCGTGCATTGCTGCGGGAATTTATACAAAATTTAAATATGCAATTTGAAAGTAGAAACACTAAAATGATTGCATTGCAATATTTTTTTAAACAACAATGTAGAGGAAAACACATTCATTTTATCCTTTCACTGCTGGTTCCATAATCTATAAAACCTATATAATTGGTACTCACTAACAGGTCATGGCTGATTTCTCTCAACATGCAAGATGTCCACTAGATCTTCTCTCAACATGCAAGCTGTCCACATCACCATCCACTAGAATTATGAATTTATGTCTTCTACTGATTTTCTGCGGCTATGCATTGTGTTAGTCTTTGTGAGTACCATGCTACAAATTTCTAAGTAGTTCTCTCTCAATAAAATGAATGTGTTTTTCTCTACATTGTTGTTTACAAAAAATATTGCAATGCAATCATTTTAGTGTTTCTACTTTCAAATTGCATCTTTAAATTGGTACCCACTAAAAGTCTCACCCCTATTTCTCTCCACACGCAAGATGTCCACGTCACCATCCACTAGATCTTCTCTCAACATGAAGCTGTCCACATCACCATTCACTAGAATTATGAATTTATGTCTTCTACTGATTTTCTGCAGCTATGCATTGTGTTAGTCTTTGCGAGGATCATGCTACAAATTTCTAAGTAGGTCTCTCTCAATAAAATAAATGTGTTTTCCTAATAATGCACAAATTTAGGTACTGAGCCATTGACGAACCTTAAGCAAGCAAGGCATCTATGGCTAAATTAAAATTAAGAGGAGATGGGCGACTTCCTTATTCCCTTGACTAACCCACTTCTAAGTCATAAAAAGAATGGCACTATCAAAACTAACTAGGTGGTACCCCGCGCGTTGCTGCGGGAATTTATACAAAATTTGAAGATGCAATTTGAAAGCAGAAACACTAAAATGATTGTATTGCAATTTTTTTTAAACAACAATGTAGAGGGAAACACATTCATTTTATTGAGAGAGAACTACTTAGAAATTTGTAGCATGGTACTCACAAAGACTAACACAATGCATAGCCGCAGAAAATCAGTAGAAGACATAAATTCATAATTCTAGTGGATGGTGATGTGGACAGCTTGCATGTTGAGAGAAGATCTAGTGGACATCTTGCATGTTGAGAGAAATCAGCCATGACCTGTTAGTGGCTCCACGCCCTCCTCTTAGAAATTTATAGCATGCTACTCGCAAAGACTAACACAATGCATAGCCGCAGAAAATCAGTAGAAGACATAAATTCATAATTCTAGTGGATGGTGATGTGGACAGCTTGCATGTTGAGAGAAGATCTAGTGGACATCTTGCATGTTGAGAGAAATCAGCCATGACCTGTTAGTGAGTACCAATTATATAGGTTTTATAGATTATGGAACCAGCAGTGAAAGGGCGACAAGGATGACCCTTTCTCTACTAGTGATCCAATGGTTGTCAATGTTTGATTTCTATTTTCTAGTATATGGAAACATGGTCCAGTGGTTGCATTGTTCTCTACTATGGTTGCATCATCCTCTTGGCGTCCAAAAGAATTCATTTTGTTGCATATGTAAGATTGCTTCATGTTTTGTCCATATTCTATATATCTTTTTTCAATGAAAATGCACATCTGAATCTTCCATCTAAGTCCTGAAAGGATGAATTAATTAATTGCATTCATTTGATGCGTCAGAAAACATTGGAAAATCAATGCCAAATCTCGAACCTCAATCTTAATATCTACAAATGAACCCAACAAAGGAAGATTTCTTTTTAATTACCAATATCATAATGCCACTCCAGATGGATACATTATACATGGTCAACTCATTTTTGCATACCAGGTCCAACACATGGATTTGTGGTGTCTGAAAGTGCACGGATACACTTGTCCATAGCATTAGGTTCACTCAATATATTATATGGCCTAAATTTCATCATTAACTCATACATGTGCATCTATTGCATTATTGGATATGTAGGAAATTAAGGAGCATGAATCCAACATGAAAATTGAAGGATTTCCTTTGGTGATTGTGTATAAATACATGCAGATTTTGCTCAACAATTCAGCACAACCACTAGACAACAGTGAAGAGTGAGAGATGGATGTCATATTCGAGACACCACAGGGTCGCCGATTCACCATCCAGATTTGGTACTTCTCCACAGTGAGAAGGATAAAGGAATATATTTTCCAGCACAAGGGCATCCCCATGGAGACGCAACAGCTCTTCTTCATGGGCAGGGAGCTGCAAGGCAACCACGACACTGAGTACTACTCCATTCTCCAGGGTTCTCATATCCTACTCGTAATACGCAATGGATCCTCTACCATTGCCGAAACCCATGCAAGTGATGTTTATGTTGTCGTCTCAGTGCCATCTCTTGGCCGAATCATCAGTCTCAACCTTAAGACCTCTGACACTGTTTCCGGACTCAAGGAGCTTCTACAAGAGCACACCAATGGAGCCCTTCATGCAGGCAGAGTGACACTCTTCTTCAATAGGGTGGAGATGGAGGAAGGCAAGGTACTGGCCATGTACAACGCACCTATCAACAGGATGGAGGTTGATGTTGTTGTCAACTAGCCGCCTCAGCACAACAACATGAAGCCAAAGGAGCCTCATGGATGAAGAGGATCAGACACTATGTTGGCATAAATTCGAGAATGGTGACACCATGATATCTTGAAAGGGTAAATTACTCGGGGAGATCAATCAGATAAACAGATCGAGTTTATATAGTGCATTCTCTCTACATTGTGTATCTGCATTAATTGAATAGCAATAATGCAAGTATGTAGTAAGGATATCAATCTAGTATTGGTTTGTGTGCTGGTTCACCTGTGCGTTGCAACAGATTTCCAATAAAATAAAGTTTCAGGTTATTACATTTATTTGCCAATAGACTTGTGGATACCAGAAATACAAAGTGTATGTATATCTATGCGCCATATACACATTATTGCACAGAATCCAGACCAATTTTTATAGAAGTAAAGATTTCACTCTTCACGATCATCATGAATGCAATAGAGGAAGGCCGTCCTTTGTTGCTCACTTGCTCATACGCTCTTGGATGAAATGAAGATACAACTTTTTTCGATAAGGTTTTTCGATAAGAGAATTTTTATTAATCTTAGACAGATACATCAAGATGATACAAATGTATTAAGACTATTCCCAGCCTCTGCATAGCTAGATGCACACAGCCAAAAAGAAAAAAATAGATATGGCAACATATATCTAGACACCAAAAAACAACACACGACTTAATCTTCTATTGCTTACACCATCCTATCAAACACCTAGGCTACGAAAAAGGCTCTCTAAAAAGCAACGTCTTAAAAAAAATGGCACGCATACGCACCATCGTTGCCATGGTCCAACCAGTCAAGGCCAGACCATCGATTTTCACCTTACGGAACGATTCTTGGAGCCTCAAACAATGACTTCAACAAGATCATTGCTAAATACAACCAATTAAGGTCAGACCTAGAGATTTCTCTCCGGAGCCAAGGAATCAATACCTAAAGCATGGTTCCAGGTGTTGCCTCCTCCTTTCTGAGCTAATACTATCATATTACCCAGCCTTAGCCAACTTCGATCGGACGCAATCTCTTATCATCCCACGGAGAGTCCTACGAAGTGACCAATAGGCACACGCACAAAGTCCGTAGGATCCGCTTCGGAGCACACGATGCCGTAAGTCGACGCCAAGGTGACTGATATCTGGGATTGTATGAAAAGTACTAACTATTTATGAAAAAGATGTCGTGAGCAGTAATTTATCAATATCCAATACCGTTGCCAAATCCAAAAATTAGATCTAGTCGATGTAGTGGCTAACTGCCGACGAAGATCCTTCGTGCACAACCTGTTTGGCTGCTACCACCACCGTTGGACTCTACACCGTGTCACGAGCCATCGACCGAGATCGGTCGTCTTCACGCGGACGGTGTCATCGCCGATGAGCACGCTACCCGGCCAATCACCCCACCATCGTCCTCCTTGCGGTTGCCGGGCTTCCGACGTTTCACTCGGACGGCGGCGAGGGAGGAAGCAGTGAGAGGAGGAAGACCGGCGGTGCGATGAGGAAAGAGAGGCGCCCGTGTCACCGCGGGGGCGATCCGATTTTTCCGCCCTAATGAAGATACACCTGGATGAACTGTGATGGCACATGGGTATCCAACATCGAATGAACTTTAGTTGGTCGAGAAGTTTCATACAATCTTTTAGTTTGATTTGGATACTTCCAATTGGTAAAACTGATCAATGACAAAATTCAAGTGCAAAGAAGTTAAAATATCCATGGCTCAGATCACACAAAGATTACAAGCACATGAAGCACTGTAATATTAATTAACATCACCAACCTTGTTAGAGAACACCGATGAAACTTCAAATACTTCTAGTGTCCGAGCTGGCGACTGAAAAATCTACAAGTATAACTTTTGTTTATTAATAGGATGTGTTTCTTTGCAAACCTAAATTGGCATGGGCGAAGCAATATGCATTATTCGTGTTCACACAGGACGACAATCAGTGGCCACTTGCCTCCTGGTGTATCCTCCGTGGCAAGGTCAGTGGTCACAGATTATTAGGACTACTCAACAACAAATCTGATTTAATTTATTTTCCAAGCAAGAAAATGACAGTCCGGGTTACAATCACAAACTCGGGCTCGAGTTTTACATGGATTGAGAATGGCATCCTCTAAAATGATTCATAACATAACCTACTGCTGTCCTAAATAGATCATACAGCACAATCAATACGACTGAAAAGAATAAGCTATTATTTACTGGAAGACTGGATCAGCGAGATGAGAAAAGAGGGAGCAGATCTAATACAGTTTTCTAATGGGGAAACAACATATTTGTTTCTCCTTGGATACACCTTTGCGCATTTGCTGGGCTTCATCAGTCAGTGAATGGTTGCTGTCTAGAAAAATTGGGTTCTCTTGAGCAGCCTGCAAATAGATTCTTACAGTTAGAAATGTAAAAATTAAAACATGGAGGGAGAAAATGAGGGGCATGCTGCAACAAAAGGTCAAATGATCAATTGCAAATACAGGATGTCAAAATGTTCATTCAATTCAGAGGCACAAGTTTCATGTAGGTTTTCTCCGGTTTGCAGAGGGATGGATGATCTCTCTAAAATAATGCTACCTCCATTCTTATTTCAATTTTTTTGGACTTTTTTGCTTCATAGTATCAATTACTATATAAGTATGATTTTTCGAAAGCATTTTCAAAGACAAATATAATATTATATTCTTCATATAAACTGCCAACAGTTTCTTAACACATTCATGGTAAAACTTAGAAAGTCGACATCATAGGTTTTTCTGGTATCAAACAAAAAAGAACGAAAAGAGTGGTGTTTTGATTCATAACCCAAACTTTGTGAGAGAAGCTGTTCGAAAAATATTCAACACATAAGTTGCAAGAAAAAGAGAACTGTTTTAATAAACATTCCTCATATTATTTACAGAATATAAATGATAGAGTTATCCTTTTTTCTCAGCATGGTTTCAAAGGCGATAAGGCGACCCAAGAATTCTGGGAACGCCTTATCGCCGCCTCGACGCCTAGGCGCCGCATTTGTAGAAATGTTCTCTTACCAACCACATAAAAATATTTTGCATATTTAGTTCGATGTCAAACCAAGATAAATTTCAATTAGAACAAAAATAGCATGGAAAAATATTGAAAAGGATGCAGTAGTACGGAACGAGAAAACAATGTATTATGAATGGTAGTACTATTGCAAAAATCACAAGCCATTAATTTACCATCCATATATTGTAGGTCCTGTTCATTTATGTTCCTCAAAAGTGCAACAAAAGATAATAGCATCAATAGTCCAGTATTAAAACTACCAGAATCAAAAAATTATTTACTTCCTCCAGATTTAGCTTTCATTTAGTTGTGAAACAGAAAAATAGGCTTTGGGTAACTGAAATAAGAGATATATCTTTGAAAACATCATGAATTTTTCAGATTGACAGTGTTTTCCTTGAGTTGATGCAACATATATAACTTCAAGTTATAACCGAACACGGTTACAGTGTTTTGAAATACAATCTGAAAGTATTTGAGGTCCATGATATATAAGCAGAAAAAAAAACTAAAGTTCATTCAGATCTATGTGCAGTTCAACAGTAGACCAGTAGCTTGTTTTGCCTACTAAAACATATCTATCGTGCTCCGTACAAGTACTAAAACTCTAAAAGTGCATTCATGGGAATGATCATTGTGCAAACAAAACCGGAAATATTGTGAATTATCTCAGACTTATATTGTGCTTTTGTACTTTCCTTGCTTCTGTGTCACTGTTACGTTTGAAATATTCATAAATGGCAAAATAGGCGAGAGCACAGCGCACTATGAGACGAAAGAAAAGCAAAGAAACTATTCACAAAAAAGGAAGGTAATGTGGACTTTTAACATGTTTGGCAAAACCCTATTCGCACTCGGTGACGTGTCATTCCAACGTGGAGGGCCAGCTAGGACGAGGGATGAGATTGAACTGGAAATAGAAGTTGGAGGACTAAATTGACAGAAATAGAAGTTGAGGGATCAACTTGACCCTCATGCGAAAGTTGAGGGACAGAATCACCTATTTTGCCTTTAGAAATTTGTTTTCCTAACATTTTCGATAATATTAAGCAGAAGAAACAAATACAAGTTCATTTAGATATATACAAAACAGCCATTTCTTGTAAGATTTAGTTGTGCCACAACATATATATGCACTTCGCTGATGTGCTTGTTACGGGACAATGCTCAAATCAAATACAATATTTATTAAAAAAATCAAATACAATATTTATTAGTAGATGAAGTTTAATGTAACTTTCAAAGCACTTTTCATCTCTTTCGCAAAAAAAAGAAAGCAATTTTCATCAAAGAAGTTTTCAAGTGACCAAAGTAGCTGCAACCAGATGGGATCTCAAATATAGAGTCTTTGCAACAATAGAACTGGGTTGCAGAAATATAGAAATATAGAAATGGATTTACCTGCTGGCTTGAATCCTTTGCTTGTTTGTTCCTTCGATAGAAGTTTGGCAGTGGCCTAGCTTTGAAGCAAAAACTCGGCCATGATTCTTTAAACTCAGGTTCATTGTTCAACTTTTTCTGCATGACAGAAACTCTAAAGATATTATGTGATGCTCTACAACTTCTTCGTGGTTTTCCATGTGCTTTGTAAAATTGTTTAATAGTAATTGGCTTTGTTAAAGGCTCATTTAATAGATTGGGGTTTAGTAATTATTTGCATTGATAGTATAGAAAAATAATTCAAAGTATTGCTTTGAACTTTTTCCTGGTTGTTAGCAGAAAATTTTGTTACTACCATATTCTACCTACAAATTTGTTGCAAAACCACGGAATTGCACATAACAGATCCAAAGTCCTAAACAGTGAAATTCATAATTATTTGCATTGACAATATAGAAAAATAGTTCGAAGTATGGCTTTGAACTTTTTCCCCGTTGTTAGCAGAAAATTTTGTTACTACCATATTCTACCTACAAATTTGTTGCAAAACCACGGAATTGCACATAACAGATCCAAAGTTCTAAACAGTGAAATTCAGTTGTTTTCTTTATGTAAGATTCAGACCCCTTTTCTTGCAACAGACCAAACATTTAGATGACTGAAATTCAGTTGTTTCCTTTATGTAAGATTCAGACCTCTTCTTGCGACAGAACAAACATTTAGATGAGTGCTTACCACTTTCTCTTTAGTTATACAAGTTTTCTGATGCGCTGATGGAGATGTCGAACCAAATAGCTTTTCTTTTATTCTCATTACATGGGATGATCTGAATAAAGCAAGAAATTGATAGTTTATCAATATATGGATGTCAGATAATTGAGAGAACTACAAACTCATTACATTTTGGGGGTGTGAATCCATTCCCTTCTCTACTCATTACATTCAAGCTATTTTGACTCAATAAAGTGGTACCTTTGTTCATCTACTTGAGCTGTCCCTTGAGCTATTTCCGGCAAAGCTCTAGAAACTATCTGTAATATCCAGCACAGCAAACCGATGGGAAAGTTAGACTGAGAACTATTATTCTTTTTTCTAAAAAATGGAAAAGAAAAACTCACTCCATGGTTAGAAATTTTAATATACCCTTCTTGGTGGCCTGAATTCCTCAGGCTGAGTGGTCTCCACAGGCCTGCTTGCAGACTCCAACTGGCTAATCCTCTCAGCAATTGTTGTACCGAGTTTAATTGAGCTGGAGGCAGCATTCCCCGTTTCACATCTCGTGAAACGCATAGGCATGTGCAAGGCTGCCAGTGTGGATCTCTTTTGGGGGACTGAAGTTGCCCCCTGCATGTTATCATCTGTATTAGGAGGTGAGGTGTTCTCCTTTGCAGAATGCAGCGGCGACCGTCTTTTCACTGATGACGACTGCCCTTTCTTTCCTGAAGGGGGAGATCTGAATCTGGTCGGCTTTTGAAGCAGAGATGACATCTGGAGCCTCCTTTTCTTGGCAGAATCAGTGATATCCTGATTAATAATAGAGCTCTCCTGCAAAGAACACATAGGCCATGTTAACAGTTGAATTAGTAATTTAATTTTACTTCTTATTGGTACAAAAAGAATTATGCAAGACAATGCATTCGGTCACCTTCAACGGTTGCTTCTCTATGGCGTCCACAGCCACCAAATTCGCAGAGCAAAGATCTTTGTTCTCAACCGATTGCAAGACTGCTGCACCACCATGGTCATTTCTGCTCTGCTTGTGGCACAACTCCAGGGGTGCATCCATCCTACAAGGAGACACCACATCGGTGATGGCCGCATGCCCCGCAGCCGCTTCCACCGGCTCATCACTGGCACCGGGACCACCACAATTCACCATGTCAATCTCCCCGCCGCCGCAGATCTCCTCATCCCCCGGCGGCGGTGCCTGATCCGTCATGCAGGAAGACTCCGCCGACGAAGACGGCCACGAGCCGGCGCCACCGTCCTCCTCCGCCGCCTCCTCGAGGCCGCTACCATCAGCGGAGACGCCGTGGTCCTCGCTCTTGCGCTTCTTCCTGGCGTAGTGCGCCTCGAAGAAGGCCTTCTTCTGTGCGACGGATCCCGGGCGCGCCTGCACGGCCGCCTCCTCGAGGTAGCGGTTGTGCGCGAAGGCGGACCACTTCCCCCACTCGAGCGGCTCCGTGAGGAAACGGCCGAAGGAGACCGACTCCCCCAGCGCCGACATCATGTCCGCCTTCCAGTTCTGCGCATCCCCAACCCAACCCACCCCACGAACGCACAGAAACGACAGGCCGTCACGAAATCGAACGAACTCGCAATCCACACCACAGGTAGCAGGAAGACGGGAGCTGCCTACTTACCCCGTTGTCGTGCCCGCGGACCTCCGGCTCCGGAGAGTGCGTCGGCTCCGGCTCCGGCGGCGGCGGCGGCGAGAAGTCTGGCTCTGCCCCCATTGCTGACGGCGGCGAGATTGGGATTTGGATCCGATCTGATCTGAGCGAGAGGAATCAGCGCCGCGCGGCGCTGCTTGGGCAACGAAGCGGCAGCGCTGGATTGCGGGGCTCACACCCACAGCGGCGGATTTGGATCGGGATTGGAATGGTGCAGTGCATATCGGCGTCGCCTTTTCGGATTCCGGTGGACCGTCTGCGGGTGGGGAGGGAGGTAGCAAGTGTGATTGCAGCCGCAGCTTTCGGTGGTGGTGGTGGCCTGCCTGGTGGGTTCGATTTGAATTGCTGGCAAGTGTCCGTTACGGGAGCTGGCCATGGCCGGGCGGAGCAGGAGGGGGGTCGCGGCGGCCAGGTGACCGTTGCACAGTGCTTTGACTTGTACGCTGCACACAGTCAGAGGGAGATGTTTGTTTCCGGGAGAGTGGGACCCTCTGATGGATGTTGCGTAGTACTGTTTATCTAAAAATAACTTGTCATCCAATTCTATGATAGGAAATTCCCGCACAACATAATACTATGTTTCGTGTAACATCCGCCGAGAATGCCAATATATACAAATAAAAATTTGCAACATCGACACTTACATTTTACAATATATAAAAATTATTATCGTAATATTTCTATACTATAAAGAGAATAACTTTTGAAAACACTTCTCACGAAAATTAGAACCACCCCCACCTTATAAAGGACCCACCTGTCATAAAAAACGTTGACGAAAGGGAGGGGGGAGACCCATTTTATCGACGTTGTAAGGTGATTTCTCCCTCGAAACCCAAAACTTTTTTCACCCAATAAAGGGCCCACCTAAATATATCCACATTTTTATCCACGTTTATACACAATTATCCCGTATCGCTAATAGACAATAAATTAAAGAGCTTTTCTCCATATAAATAAATACCAACTACCTCTCTATATACATGAAACAGCGAATATAAAGTATTTTTAAAAGCGCTTCGCACCGTTTGCTATGGTCCACTAAAGTGACACTATTTTAGTATCTACATGTTATTAATAAACGTGCGTGTCACAGAGTTGGGATACATACGTAGAAAGTTTAGCACGCGCGGGCATTACAACTAGTTTAAATAACAATTGTAATATCTGGCTAAAGCTTGCCGCACGCACACCTTAATTTGGAAAAACTAAAAAGCTACGGTAATGATCCTTTCCCGCTCCCTACATTTCTTTTGTGCCGGGCTTAGTGCTCTGCAGGTAGGTCATGCATTTTTTTTTCCGGCAGAACCATGCCTTGCCTCCACCGCCCCTAATTTGCTAGTTCCACTGAACCGAATATACTCCACTAAAATGCACAGTACCAGAACATGTATACCATAGTGATGTTTATTTGTCTAAACCACACTACTAGTGTTGAATGATGCCTGATGAATGTTTCGTAGTCGAATTTGAATTCTTTAGGGGGAAAATTGAGTACACCCGGTATACATGTAGTTAGCCAGGTCCAAACTAATAACTGTTGTTACATATCTAGCCTAGA
The DNA here is from genome assembly GCA_900205405.1 of Echinochloa crus-galli. Classification (NCBI taxonomy): domain Eukaryota; kingdom Viridiplantae; phylum Streptophyta; class Magnoliopsida; order Poales; family Poaceae; genus Echinochloa; species Echinochloa crus-galli. The sequence continues at coordinate 569,276 of OAMR01000161.1, forward strand.
CACATTAACACAATTACTCCGTATGTCCAACTTAGGGATGGCAGCGGGTCGGGTATGTGCAGGTGAGGTATTTACCCGTCAGCGAGCATATCCGCGCTGCCAGCCTTTACCCGCCCGCGAGGCTGCCCGCGGGCGAAAAACCTTGCCCGCGCCCGCATCCGACGAATATCCGCGAGTATCGGGTTTGCCCGCACCCGCAGAGAGATAACATATCAATATGCTCATTTCAGTAAGAACAATAATAATTTGAGATATTTCAACAAAAATAACCAACAATTTGACAGCCATAATGCAAATAAAGGTCATGAACCACCACAATTGACAACCATAACGCATTGTATCAATTTGTCGCACACGACATGTCGATATCTAATTATTACAACACAATTTGTGTTAATGGATTTTGGTTATATTTATGGGCCTTCTATTTTAAGCGGGTAGCGGATATATCCGCAGGTGAAAGTTGCCACCCCGTAACTGCCCGTATCCGCGCCCGGAGGTGGATTTTGCTGCCCGTGCCCTTACCCGTCGGGTCAGGTATCCGCGGATACAACTGCCATCCATAGTCTTACTCCTACCTAGCAACTCCCCGTTACGCAAGCACTCACGCACGTAACGAAGAACTTGGTCAATCTGTGACAAGTATGTGGTTTTAATTACGCACGTAATTAATTAGGAACTTGTCAAAGCACTTACGCACGCATTTGCGCACACATATGGCCCAGGGCGGCGGCGAAGCATGTATTAGAAGAACGAGGTGTCTCCAAAGCTCATCACAACACCAACACTCGCTACTGTCAGTCAAGTTATTAGAAGCTGCTGTCAGCCCGGCCGTTCCCTGCATCTGGATCCAGCGCGTGATTCATTTTTCTGATACGAAAGGACTCCTCTGTGTCCCAAGGTAACAGGCATCGCTATACCATACTTCGTGCTTTCTAATTGGTTCTGCTTATTTCCATGTTGCTATGTGGCTTCAACCCTTTTATATCCCCTATGCTGCAGTTCATATAACATGGATGCCGAGCCCAGGAGTGGGAACTGCGACGCTTGGGCAGCAACTGGTCCTGACGGAATACTAACCCCTCGCAAAATTAACCGCAGGTGAGATTGGAGTCTACAGATTGCATGGACAAAATGCTGCTAGGGAATGCCAGCTTCCAGTTCTCGGTTATTTGTTAACCATTATATTCTCTCTGTTCTAAATTATAGTTTATAGATTTGTTATAACTTATAAGTCGAATTTGTCTGGTTTTGATCAAGCTTATAGAAAGTTATTATAACATATATAGTATCAAATAAATGTACTACCAAGATATTTTATGGCAGATTAAATGAAATTAATTTGATGTTGATGTTTTTTCTATAAAGTAAACTAGAGAAGTTTGACTTCGCATAAAGCTAAATTGAAGTATAATTTGAATGGAGGGAGTAAATCTCGTTCCTGTGCTACTTTGCTACCTATTTTTTCATATAGCTGCAATCATACCAACTCCGCAAGAAAGAAAAAGACTACTATCTCTGTCATAAAAGGAATGTAATTTTAGGTTTGGTAGAGTCAAACTATATTAACTTTTTGACAAAAAAATATTATCAACATATATGATTTTAAATCGGTATATATCGTATGAGAATATATTACATTATTTGTCACAAAAGGAGTGTAATTTTAGGTTTGCTCACAATAAGTATTTTTAATTATAAATTTGGTCAAATGTGCAAAGGTTTAACTGAGGACTATGCTAAAATTGCATTCTTTTTGGGATGGAAGTAGTAGCAGATAAGCTATAGTCATGTCTTTTGTACAATAATTATCATAGTGTTTCAAAATTATTACGTAAGCTATGAAGTGAATTCTATCCTCTTATGTTTCAGAGTTGTACGAAGTGATGATGTTTCTTTGAGGATCACACACTGTGGAGTCTGTTATGCTGATGTTATTTGGACAAAAAACAAGCTCAATGATTCAATATACCCTGTAGTTCCAGGGTAAGTTTCTATAGATCAATAATTTGCATCTCATATGTATTGAATAATAATGGAACATAATCGCTAGTTCTTGAAGATACAAGTACGTCAATGTGTGTGCTAAATTGTACGTATCTGGATATTTTGGCAGGCATGAGATAGTTGGACAAGTAACTGAGGTTGGATCGGAAGTCAAGGGCTTCAACGTTGGTGATCACGTAGGTGTAGGAATCTTTGTGAACTCGTGCGGGGACTGTGAGAACTGCAATAGCTTCCAAGAGAACCACTGCTCAAAAATAGTTGTCACTTTCAACGGTGTTGATACAGATGGCACTGTGACAATGGGAGGATATTCGAGTCACATAGTAGTCCGTGAAAGGTATCACAGTATGTTTTGCTGCAATTGTAGAAACATAAATAAACATGATAATGCGCGCATAAATCTTGATCGATCATTGGAGAACTGAGCAATCACGCGGTTGGTAGATTCCCTCCGGTGACTTTTTTCTGCTAGAATAACTTAGTTTTATCCTGTGGAACTTTCGTAGCAGTTGAGTTCTGTCTAGTCTTTCTGTGGCAACCAGGTGATACCCCGCGCGTTGCTGCGAAATTTGTTAAACCAAATTTTAAAGTGAAATGTGAAAGTATAAACACCAAAGTGATTGCATTGCAATGTTCTTTAGTAAACATTATACATGGAAGTATGACTGATCATACATGTAATTTCTACTCCTGTAATTTGTAATTGCTACTCACAAAAATATGGTCACAGAAAATCGGTTGAAGAATAAATAGATGGTCTAGTGGATGATGATATGGCTCATAGTGAATAGTGATATGGCGCATAGTGGATGATGATGATATAGATATATAGATATAGATATAGATACAATTGTTACTCTTGTTTATTGTGTGCAACTCAATTCAGAAACCAGAAAGTTGGACTTTTCAAGAGACAACTCAGAAGTACTATGTTACATGAAAGAGTTCTAAATAAGTTTCATTGGCATTTCAGATTCTGCTTCAAAATACCTGATGGCTATCCTTTGGCTAAGGCAGCACCTCTATTATGTGCTGGAATTACTGTCTATACCCCCATGATTCGGCACAACATGAACCAACCTAGCAAATCACTTGGTGTGATTGGGCTGGGTGGATTGGGCCACATGGCAGTGAAATTTGGAAAGGCATTTGGGTTGAAGGTCACAGTTTTTTAGTACAAGTGAATCAAAGAGAAACGAAGCCATTAATCTCCTTGGTGCAGATAAATTTGTGATATCATCTGACAGGCAACAGATGGCGGTAATGCCCACTGTAAAGTACTGTGGATGTTAATTAACATATTATCAATAAGTTACACAGACTTACCATTATATTTTGGATGTATACATAATTCTTTTATCACCAAATATTCTTTATATAAAATAGTTCTAAAAAAGAAAACAATGTCGACCATGCATCATAGTCAATTTTTGCAAGTGTTTTAGAGCTATAAATTAATAAGACTGCTCTAGTTGGCAACATTATGTATAGGTCATATTTATTAATAAATCATAATTGTTGTATACTTCCTTTATATATTTTTTCCTGATCTAATTATATGATATTTCAAGCAATTCAAGAAGTAAAGATAGAAACTAACTTATCCTATGATAGCAACTAACAATAACAACAAAAGATTGTGAGAGTTGCTTATATGTCGCTTTATATTTTGTAGTCCCTGAAAAGCTCCCTGGATTTCATTGTTGACACTGCTGCGGGTGACCACCCGTTCGATCCCTATCTGTCACTTCTGAAGGTTGAAGGTGTAATGACTCTAGTTGGGTTCCCGAGTGAAATCAGAGTGCATCCTGGAAGCCTTATTTTTGGTAGTACTCCTTTCACACACAAATTTGTCATTACATTCGATTTTCTATTATCCTGAAATTCATTTATGCAGGTGCGCGAACCCTTTCTGGTAGTGGAGCTGGAGGAACCAAGGGCATCCAAGAAATGTTGAACTTCTGTGCAGCGAACAAAATATACCCAGAGACTGAGGTCATCAAGATGGACAATATCAACAAGGCTCTCGAGAGGCTTATAAATCGGGATGTGAAATACCGCTTTGTAATTGACATTCTGAATTCTTTCAACTAAGACTACCACGGCCATAAGAAGACCCCTTGTGCTCTCTCTTCTGCTGGTATATGTGTGGCTTCAGATAAAGATATAGTGGTTTGTGTGCTCCTAAGTTTCCTCCAAGTTTTGTAAAACGTTGGGTGGCTACATGTATGCATGTCTTGTTCAAGCGTTCGCGGATCTACTGAAATAACGTAAAGCATAATAATTCCACTTTTGAGTACCAGATATCAAAACCACATGTCAGCACTGAAGTTGCCCTGTTTTTCTAGGGTCGGAAGTCGGATAGCGCCGTCAAAATTTACACAAAAGACACTGTTGCCCATTTTAACAGTTCTATATCCCAACGACATGGTTCCAAATTCCCGGAACAACACCAAGCTGCTCTGCCTAGTTGGGCCTCCAATTTCCTGCTTCCTATTCCACATATACATGCCCATCCACCTCCGTGTTGAATTGTAGCCCTAACTCTCCGGTCTCCACCGAGGTACTACCATTCCAGTGTCCTCTTGTCCTGCTTTCCGGGGATGAAAGTGTAGCACAGCGGTCTTCAGGGTTTGTGCACCATCTTAAAGGATCACCTTGTCATCCACTTTTCGGTAGACCTGCCCAATACGATTCACTAGGTGGTACCCGCGCGTTGCCGCGGGGACTTATATAAAATTTAAAGATGCAATTTAAAAGTAGAAACACTAAAATGATTGCATTGCAATATTTTTTAAACAACAATGTAGAGGAAAACACATTCATTTTATTGAGAGAGAACTACTTAGAAATTTGTAGCATAGTACTCGCAAAGACTAACACAATGCATAGCCGCAGAAAATCAGTAGAAGACATAAATTCATAATTCTAGTGGATGGTGATGTGGACAGCTTGCATGTTGAGAGAGGATCTAGTGGATGTGATGTGGACATTTTGCATGTTGAGAGAAATCAGCCATGACCTGTTAGCATGGTACTCGCAAAGACTAACACAATGCATAGCCGCAGAAAATCAGTAGAAGACATAAATTCATAATTCTAGTGGATGGTGATGTGGACAGCTTGCATGTTGAGAGAAGATCTAGTGGACGGTGATGTGGACATTTTGCATGTTGAGAGAAATCAGCCATGACCTGTTAGTGGTACCAATTATATAGGTTTTATTATAGATAAGTGTTGACGGTTAGAAATCTAGGCAATTTTCGGTATATTTTAATTCCAGAAATTATCAACAAATTCATGACGATGGTGGGTGATCTTGTGAGAACAGAGCATGTGCGAGCGTTCAAGTTAAATCTCAAATAAAACATGAACAGCAAGCAAAACCAGAGAAGGTTCATATTGTACCCAGGGGCGAAGCCGGAACCGGAGGAACCGGAATCGCCGTTACCAGCCATTAGCAACTAGCCTGCTTGAAGTAGTCGATCTTAGTTGAAGCAGTGGCGAGGCGATGCAGTGTAGTCCCTCGAACGGCCTTCGGGAAGTAGAGGGAAGGAGTCGTTCAGCTTGTGGAAGAAGGTCATCGGACAGTAGTCGTACTAGCTGATGCAGACGGCCGCCGGGAAGTAGACGAAGTAGTCATTCACAGCAGCGAGCAGGCGCGTACGAGTACGCTCCCCAAAAACCTTATCACCCGCCTATCCCGAGTGGGATCACTAGGCAGACGGGGTTCGGAGGCAACTGCTCACTTAAACAGAGTGCGCGCAAAGCTTGCGTTAGGAACGCGAGAGAGCAGCAAACAACAAGAGTGGTCTCCTGAAAGGAGTACCAGAGAGAGTTCAGGTGTGTGTTTCCTAGGAGGAGAGGCTCCTCCTCTTATAGGCGCACAAGGAGCACAGGGGGATGAACCTGGACGCTGTCAAGGCAGCAATGACCCTAATGTCGTCAGTTATAAGTTAGCCCAACGGTTACTGATTCTCTGAATAATAGTAGTAACGGCTATTGACTTAATGACTGTCATCAGTGGCAATGTATCATCAGTGGCAAAATGTTCATCACACAGCACACGTGGATTTGGAACCATCGTAATCATTATGTGTTTGATAGGACTCCTAATCTGAATGTTCTGTCAGTACTAAGGGAGGAGCTGCACCTGTGGAGTTTGGCCGGGCCTAACTCCTTCCCTCAGTGCCTTTGATAGATTAACATTGCACAGTGCTGGTCGAGAAATGGTCTGGTCATTATTTCTGTTAACAGGCAAGTATATCCTTGTAAGAGTTTTTTTTTGTAAAATACCTGTTTGTAACTTTGGATTTTTAAAACCCTTTTTCTTCTTGATATGATATACAGATATGTATTGCGTGCTTGAGAAAAAAACAAAAATACACATAGAAGTTTTGTTGACAAAAGAACGTTAAAATATTTCTTAGATATTCTCCACCATATCTTTAACATATGACTTCATGTAATTCATCATTCATTCATGATAAATTGCTAACAAAGGTGCAGTACATGTTTTGGACATGATCGTAACACCACCTCACAGTTTGAAATTGTTGTTGCACAACAAAGTGCTAATAAAACATCTAAAACAAATAGAACTCGCATATTCTTTTATGTCTACTGTGAGTTTAGAGAATTATATTATCTCGCATTGCTATTTTCTAGAAATTATAAGGAATTAATATTCCAAATTCAGTTTAAATCACTACTCAGTGACAGATTGAATAATTGGTGTATTAGTAAAATAGACCTGTTATCATGGTTCAAACATTAATGAAAGAAAAAAAAATCATTGTATAGAGATCCACCATCTTTGGAAACAATAACTCAAAGATTATATTGAAGAACATTTGCCCTTTGTAAAATTGAAAAACGTTTGATAAAACGGCAAGGAACCATGATTTCCTTCTCCAATGTTATGATTGATCAAATAGGTAAGGTTTCCTGGTCAAATTTCAGATAAGCATTATCAGAAGAAATTAGCATGCTAATCAGAACACCAATGAGAGAGCAACTAGCGGTAAGGATTATGTACCATGTTTGTTCATCCATCACTAATTACAAGGACAATACATACAAATCAACTTATACCGCTAAATTGATGGACTTGTTGTGCAGTGATGCCACATGTCTCCAGAAGCTTATATGCTGTCCTATACTTAGTAGGCTTCCCCAGAGGATGACATCTCTTATTAATCTTGCCCACCTTGGCATTGGTGTTACTAAAATTAAGCAGGTAGAACTCTGCATACTTGGGGCATAACCACACTACTTTACATCAATCTTCTTTCAAGTGAAACCCCCAGTGAAAGGCTCACCATTAGCAGGAAACAATTTTGTAGCCTGAAGGAGTTTGTTTTCTGGAGCAAAGGGGTGGGCTAAGGATAGTGTGTGAACAGGAAGTTATGGCGCCAAAGCTCAAAAATTTTAATCTTGAGTTTAATGCTGAAGAAACAGAGTTCAATATGGGTTTTGAGTTTTGCTTTGAGCACCTTGCAAGCCTAGAGCGCCTCATTGTCGACATTTATTGCCATGGTGCCACTAGAAGCAGAGTAGAGGTTGCAGAGGCTTACATCAAGAACGCAGCTAGCATCCATCCTCGAAATCCCACACTCCAAATCCAGAGATGGTCTGATGAAGAAATGGTAGAGGACGAAGATGAGAGGGAAACAGGGCTGGAAGGTTTTAACAAAGGCGATGAAGACGTTCAGCCATTGCACGCATAGCACTCTGCCACCAGAATTAAGAAATCACAAGAGCTGTCAGGTAATATTACTCACCAAATGAAATAAAAAACTTACTGTATTGTTTCTTTTCTAGTTTTATCGTTATTCACTCTGATCTGTTTTCTTTTTTCTGAAGCTGGATAGTCAACAGTATGGATTATCAGTTCACACCATCAATTGTCAAGATCCAGAATTCAAGTCAGGCATCTAGTGATATTCTTTTGTGCCATCACCCAGTTGACCTGCGGCTTTGCTTCTTCTTCTTTTTTTGTTTTGAGATTTTAGGGTACTATATCATCTTTGTAACTTTTCAAAATCCTCTACAATGTTTTCTGTCACGACCCAAATCTCATGACAGCGCCGCATGTGTATGAAGTTTTGATTATTTTTCCATACACATACAAGGCAAAAATGTGAACATCATCATAGCTCAGCCAACAACTTTCTTATTTTTATCATGAGTTACATAAAAGGGTACATCAAGTTTATTTTATTTTTCCCATCACTCCACGCATCCTATTCTTGAAGATGTAGCAGGTAGAGCCTTTTTCCCAGGGATGCAAGTGGGTACCCAATGGGTTTTTTGTCAGCCACTCTAGTTCATTTCACCTTCTAAATTATTTACATGGCATGCCATTCTAGTTTATTTTTCTAAGTTTTGGGTCGATCCAATGACCCAAAAACATAAATACTTGCATCCCTACCCATGCAACCTAGCTATGCATGCAAGTCACCATCACCCATCTCACTCAAGTCAGAACCACCTTCTGCGCATATCACAAGGGAGAGCTAACATGAGTATGCTTACACATACTCAGCAAGAATATTAGAGAATCAGATAATTAAATTAATACTTACTAGATCCAATAATTATATACACATATACTCTGCAGAGATATGCTATGAATGTACCGTCACCAATCTTCCACCTTTAATTTTATTATAGAGTACCGCCCTTCATCTGAGAATCACGTCATCAAAAGCCCTACTTGTGTGAGTTGTTCTTACTCACACAGACCACAGCCGTCTGTGCATCATTATTTCAGGCTTTGATCGTCTCAGGCTGAGCATACTACTTACTTACCAAAGATAGTGACGGTGTTATTTCATGTGAAAATAACAAAATTATTAAGTAAATAAGATTAGCAGATATGCGCAGTCTTGCCTTGACTGGCGAGTGGATTCGTTCCTGGTGACTTTCCTGATTAAATGAAGTAAATTAAATTACTAGTCATATTAATTTGCCTAACAACAGTACTGGTTGAAAAATGCTAGTCAAACCTAGATCTGCATGCAATAGTATGCTATATAAAAACATTTGAAAAAAACATGGGCGGTGTTCACTTTCCTGAAAAGGAATGTGAATTTGGATGAAAATATCACATCGAACACTGTAGCGCACTGTAGCACTTTTCGTTTGTTTGTGGTAATCATTGTCCTACCAGGACCCAACTAGGCTCAAAAGATTCATCTCGTCGTGTACATCAAAACCATGTACTTAGTTTTTTTTATTTACCTACATTTAATGCTCCATGCATGAGGAGAGAGATTTGATGTGATAGTGAATAGTGAAGTTTAGAGAGAGAAAGTTTGGGGGAAGTTTTGGATTTGAAGGGAAGTGAACACCGGGTAGCTAAATATATTCATGCAGCATGCTGTTCATCAGAAAGTATGAAAGGCACCATCATGAATAGTTGGGCTACAAACACATCTAGTGACTAAACTACTTCCTATTCTTTGCTGCTGCATGCGGCTAAGCTGCATAAAGGAGGGACCAAAAGAGACAGGTACCTGATCTTGCTATTCCTTTCAGCAGTTCCCCTAGCGAGCTCCTAGTGCGATGTGTGTGTGGTGTGATATGCTAGCGTACAGCAGGAGTGCAGGCTAGATTACTATTTATAGTTGGAGAGGAGAGTGTAGGGGAGAGAGATTTTTAGGCCCTGTTTGGATACCCATGACTATTTTTAGGCGACTTCTAGGGACTAAATTTTAGTCAGTTGTCCTGTTTGGTTGTAGGGACTTAAAGCGCCCCTAGCCCGTCCCAGCCGCGCCCGCTCTGCTCCTCCACGCGCCGGGGGGAGGAGGAGTCCCGCCGCCCCGAGCTCGCAGCTCCGCCGTCGGTGGCGGCAAAGTCGAGGACGAAGGTGTGGACCTGGATTCGTGGCGGCGAAGTCGAGTCGATCCATGGCCGGAGGTCAACTTGCTCCGCTGTCGGTGCGCCGTCGGTGACCTGGATCACCGTCCATGGCCGGAGATCCGTGGCAGGAGGAGGAGTGCGGGAGGAGGATGGGATTGCGTTGGGATGCGGGACAGGTGGGGGTGTAAATGAGGGTAGTGGGGGAAAAAGTCAGTAGAAGTCCCAAGAAGTCACCTCAAAGGAACTTATGGACTTATGGGTTAGGGACTAAAGTTTAGTCCCTTTTAGTCATCTTGTTTGGCATTTTGGGACTAAAAGTGACTAAAGTTTCAGTGACTACAAATAAGTCAAGGGTATCCAAACAGGGCCTTAGAGCAGGGAGGCGGAAAGTTTATCTCCACTACTACTCTTATTGTTTTATTTTTTTTACCGTGCATCCTTATCTGTTGGAGCCGGCCTCATCCATTCGCTGGCACCGTGCTCATCATGACGTAAATGAGGACAAGCATACGACTGTTATTTTGCTTCTTTCGCTTTCATCTACTGCAAACATGGTTTCTCCTTTGAGAAAACGGATGTATGTTATTTCTTTATTTACTCCTTTCTTTATTTACTCATCATTTCTTTATTTACTCCTTAAGCATAGTATATATTATTATTATTTATTATTATTAATTATTTTTTATTAGGATCATACATTTTCAGTTCATCATGATCTCGATCAGCTATGCTTCACATCAGAGATCGCTATATGTTTGCTTCCATTCCTTCTTCAAGAGGGAATTTGCTTTGCTTGAGCGGTCAGTGGACATGGAAGCAATCATAGGCAGCTTATGTTTGAGCATACAAGAAGTTGTGCACAATGGAAATGAAGTTGGGTGGCAGCTTCCACCTACGGATTGATTATCCTGCCCTACCTTAACATTAGAGGGTACTATATCATCTTCCTGCTTTCGACTACATGACACATTCATTGTTGTTGTTAATAGTAACAACTCAAGAACTGAATTTCCTGCTCTGTTGTGTTTATCTTATAGTCTCTATCTGCACCAGCTTAAAATCATGCAACAAAGTACAAAAAAAATCTATGCAAGAGAACATGCATGCAAAACAATGAACGCAGCTTGCAAAACAACAGAGTCAGATTGATACACTACCTTCGATGCATCCTTGATTGAGTCGGATCACATCTGTTGTGCCACAAAAGAGAGGCACCCCAGGAAACACTACCTCCACAAATAGAAAAAACAATTAACAGAAATGACTATCCAAACGACTAGCAGGCCTGCATAACCACCAGATGCCTACACCTAGACTCAAGGAGCTTGTTGTTCTTGAGTTGCAAGACGGTGTTGTTGGATATCCTCTTCGATTTGGAATGCCAGCCCATCCACCACTTTAAGGTCATGATTAAAAGTTCTTCTATTTCACTCCTTCCAAATATTCCACCAGTATAGAAGGATTAACTTTTTTATGGACTCGTTGCCATTTTGGGAGGATTTCTTTCCTTCTTCCTTTCCATTGTCTTTTTTCTTTTGTTCTGCCTTCTCTAATTTATATTACATACATGTTTCGCTTTCGTCGGCTCTTGGCAGTAAGGATGTACTTTTATATATCGATCTTGCAATGGTTGAATAATGCTGGTTAGCACTACTCTGCTTTATCACTGTTTTTGTCTCATGTATTTTTGTGAGCACTAGGACCAGAAGAAACGCTCGAAGGTCACGAGCTAGCACACGAATTTCGAGCTTTCTGTCAAGTCCTATTGTGAAAATTCAGTGTAAAAATTTTACACGTGAAATTCAAATTTTAACTAATTATCTTTATAGAGCTATCTTGGCAGCCAAAGAAGCCAAAAGATATTGACTTCCTATGGACATGTAACTCTTCTAGTAAGAAATGAGAACTCTGATAATAATTTTACCCATTGCTTTGTGTTTATTGGACTAAACATAGTAGATGCTAAGCTACTATAGGTTGTCCAATGCTCGTAGTTTATTATTGAGATTTCCTTACTATAATTATTGTTTTGATTCTAATTTTAGATTAATATTTTTTAAAACCAACCAAGAGAGCTCTCAATTATATTAAAAACAAAAAGCTAGAATAAATACAAAAATAAAGGTTACATGTGACACTAGCAAAAGCGCAAGGAAACACTCCATTACACTTTTGCACGCGCCAAAATCCTCATGGAAACCTTGTTGCAAGGTGACTCTTTCTCAAAAAAAATGTTGGACCTTCCACGCTTCCACAAGATGAGCATGATCAAAGAACATAAGCCTTTTCTACTTTCATCCAATTTTTATTATGGTTGTTCGTCCGAGAGAGTCTCCGATTCTTAGTTAATTTGTGAACTTCTAGTTAAGGTTATTATGTACTAATAGGGAAAGGGAAATGATAATCGACAACCGAGCATTTTTATAACCCTAATAAGTTTCGTTAACTAAATTGACGAGCTTGACAAATCAAAACCCAGCGGCTAGGGCCAAAGTCCCCATCTCGTGTGCGCCCGGCGGGGGCGGCGGCCGCCTGACGCGTCACGCCCACAAGTTCCCAACTCTCCACGTGCCAGGTCGAGACGCTTCCATGTGGGCCGTCGAACAAGTACATCTCGATTGGGCCCAGTTGCAGTGAGGCTGCACATCCCCCCACCGCCCCATTCGATGTGCGCGTAAAACCAGCGCCGCACCCCGCATCGCATCATCCCACGATTCGCACCCCCTTCCCTGCTTATAAACTGGGGCGGCCGCCTCCGGAGCGATCCAATCCAAGCACCCCCGTTCGAATCACGCATCGCCTTCTCCGCCGCCGCCGCCGCTCGATCTAGACGCTCCTCCGAAGTCCGTCCGGCGATGGCGACGATCCAGTGCGTGAAGGCGCGTCAGATCTTCGACAGCCGTGGCAACCCCACCGTTGAGGTACGGGCTCTGGATCACTAGCGGTCTCTCTTTCGTGCGTGTGCGCGCCGATCTAGTCTGGTAGCGATAGCGATGTGCTTTGGTGGGATCGATCTCGCGTGGGGGATAGTTTTGCTGTCGTTGTTGTTGTTGTGTAGATTCTCTCCTACGGAGTGGTTTGGGGTTTTGGCGAGGTTTGGGGATTTCTACCAACTGGGTAATAAATGGTTGTTGGTTGTTGACTGGGGTAGGATCTGCACTTAATGGTGCTTAAGTGTGATATTTGCCATTTTTTTGGTCGGTATAGTCCTCTAGATTTAGATTTAATTCAACTTTTATCATATTCTCTGCATAACTTGTTGACTCTACACTCATGCTTAGATCAGTATTTTTCAGGATTATGTTAGCGTGCAGATCCGGAGGTCACGCTTATTATTGACTCAAATAACGCGTTTTTTATTGCTATGTAATTTGGTTACACACTGTGCATGCGATTTGCGTTTTTATAGTTTCAGATACTGTTATTAGGACTTTGTTGTTTGATCTGCCGATTGTCACCCTTTCTGATTGTGTGTTGATAGGTTTTGTACATTCAACTTTCTGTTTTCATAAATGTATGATCAGATGGGCTAACATCATTGTCTATCCCTCAGGTTGATGTGTGCTGCTCAGATGGAACTTTTGCAAGGGCTGCTGTTCCCAGTGGTGCATCAACTGGTCAGTTATAGTGAATACATACTAGTCTTGGAATCACATATAGTGCCATGTGTAAAGCTCAAAGCGCCGGACTCCATCCTATTCACAGGTGTTTATGAAGCTCTGGAGTTGAGGGATGGTGGATCTGACTACCTGGGCAAGGGAGTTTCCAAGGTTTGCTCAAAAGCTTGCATGCTTCTTCATTTTAATGGTTTTGGTAGTTACATTCTTATGAGCTGTAAACCTTGATAGGTATCATTATTTCCCTTTATCATAAGATGAGCAGCAACTTGCTGCACCTGTTTCATCACAAAGTTCTAGTTGAATCAGCTAAGCTTAAATAAATTTAATAGATTTTGGAACATCCTGCACCTACAGCATTTAGTGCTTTTATTTTTTGCAGGCTTGATTTAGTTATCTATATGCTTACATTCTTTTTTGCTTGACTCAGGCTGTTAACAATGTGAACTCTATCATTGGACCTGCTTTGGTTGGCAAGGTTTGTGCCCTCCTGTCCTCTTATCCCATGATTCTGTTATAATTTTAGGTTAGGTATATTATTAATGATATTTCTGTTCTGCAGGACCCTACGGCTCAGACTGAGATTGACAACTTTATGGTTCAGCAGCTTGATGGCACTAAGAATGAGTGGGGATGGTGCAAGCAAAAGGTATTATGTAATACATGAAGATTGATACCATTGTATACGAAAGCATTCTTGTATTTGATTTGCAAAATTGATGCCTAATTTATTTGTTTTTTGCTTCACTGTCTGGTGTATTCAGCTTGGTGCTAATGCCATCTTGGCTGTTTCACTAGCTGTTTGCAAAGCCGGAGCTAGCATCAAGAAAATTCCTCTGTACCAGGTATGTAGCTTGTTGTTAACCTTAATTTTAATCTATTTTACTTTTAAATTGCATCTTCTCATGAATTTGAATGTTTTTGGTTGCAGCACATTGCCAATCTTGCTGGCAACAAGCAATTGGTTTTGCCTGTCCCTGCATTTAATGTCATAAATGGTGGTTCCCATGCTGGAAACAAGCTTGCTATGCAGGCAAGTCTTTGCACTTAATTTGGACACCTTGCATTGTTTACTTAATTTTGACACCTTGCATTGTTTTTGCTTACCTGCAATGATGTTTATGCCCTTTACATGTACAGGAGTTCATGATCCTGCCTACTGGAGCTGCCTCATTCAAGGAAGCTATGAAGATGGGTGTCGAAGTTTACCACAACCTGAAGGCAATTCTCATCTTTCATATTGTTATTTGGTTGGCTCGTTTTCCAGACTGCTGGTTTTATTTAATTTATCTTTTGTTATTTTCTGTAGTCTGTTATCAAGAAGAAGTATGGGCAGGATGCCACCAATGTTGGTGATGAGGGTGGTTTTGCTCCGAACATTCAGGTTAGCTCCTGATTGTAATGTGCGAGATCTTTACTTTCCCTCACTCAAAATGTATAGGGGATACTGGGCATCTGGGCACCATTGGAAGCTAGAATGAATTGTTTTTCTGAATTAATTTCTCTTTTCTTGTCTCAGGAAAACAAGGAAGGACTTGAGCTCCTAAAGACTGCAATTGAGAAGGCTGGATACACCGGAAAGGTTGGTCTGCTTGATTTAATTTTACTACCAAATAACATAATGACCATTGCTGCCCTATTAAAGAACATAATGCACCACTTGAAGCATTTAATTAGGGGTACAAAGTTGAAATATTGCGATAAGTACACTTGATAACATAATGCACCATAGGAAACTAGTATATGGGCAAACATTGCGGAACATATATTCTCACGAGCCTTGGACAATCATACGGAAACAGAAGCAGTGTTGCCATAAAATTTATGGTTTGTCGATCTTTCTTACTATCTGAATGCTAGGTTGTCATTGGGATGGATGTTGCTGCTTCTGAGTTCTACAATGACAGTGACAAGACATATGACCTCAACTTCAAGGAGGAGGTAGTAACAGCTTTTCATTTTGTATAGTTTATGAAGTAGTTGGACTAGTTTCGGTTTGTAATTATATTTTCTGCTGTTCTAGAACAATGATGGTTCACAGAAGATATCCGGAGACAGCTTGAAGAACGTATACAAGTCATTTGTGAGTGAATACCCCATTGTCTCGATTGAAGACCCATTTGATCAGGATGACTGGGTTCACTATGCTAAGATGACTGAAGAAATTGGAGAGCAAGTACAGATTGTTGGTGATGACCTTCTTGTCACCAACCCCACTGTAAGTATCTTGATTTTGTTTGTCTTGAGATATATGGGCTAACATCATTGTCTATCCCTCAGGTTGATGTGTGCTGCTCAGATGGAACTTTTGCAAGGGCTGCTGTTCCCAGTGGTGCATCAACTGGTCAGTTATAGTGAATACATACTAGTCTTGGAATCACATATAGTGCCATGTGTAAAGCTCAAAGCGCCGGACTCCATCCTATTCACAGGTGTTTATGAAGCTCTGGAGTTGAGGGATGGTGGATCTGACTACCTGGGCAAGGGAGTTTCCAAGGTTTGCTCAAAAGCTTGCATGCTTCTTCATTTTAATGGTTTTGGTAGTTACATTCTTATGAGCTGTAAACCTTGATAGGTATCATTATTTCCCTTTATCATAAGATGAGCAGCAACTTGCTGCACCTGTTTCATCACAAGTTCTAGTTGCATCAGCTAAGCTCAAATAAATTTAATAGATTGTGGAACATCCTGCACCTGCAACATTTAGTGCTTTTATATCCTTTGTACTATTATTTTTTGCAGGCTTGATTTAGTTATCTATATGCTTACATTCTTTTTTGCTTGACTCAGGCTGTTAACAATGTGAACTCTATCATTGGACCTGCTTTGGTTGGCAAGGTTTGCGCCCTCCTGTCCTCTCATCCCATGATTCTGTTATAATTTTAGGTTAAGTATATTATTAATGATATTTTTGTTCTGCAGGACCCTACGGCTCAGACTGAGATTGACAACTTTATGGTTCAGCAGCTTGATGGCACTAAGAATGAGTGGGGATGGTGCAAGCAAAAGGTATTATGTAATACATGACGATTGATGATACCATTGTATACGAAAGCATTCTTGTATTTGATTTGCAAAATTGATGCCTAATTATTTTTTTGCTTCACTGTCTGGTGTATTCAGCTTGGTGCTAATGCCATCTTAGCTGTTTCGCTAGCTGTTTGCAAAGCCGGAGCTAGCATCAAGAAAATTCCTCTGTACCAGGTATGTAGCTTGTTAACCTTAATTTTAATCTATTTTACTTTTAAATTGCATCTTCTTATGAATTTGAATGTTTTTGGTTGCAGCACATTGCCAATCTTGCTGGCAACAAGCAATTGGTTTTGCCTGTCCCTGCATTTAATGTCATCAATGGTGGTTCCCATGCTGGAAATAAGCTTGCCATGCAGGCAAGTCTTTGAACTTAATTTAGACCCCTTATTGTTTTTGCTTACCTGCAATGATGTTTATGCCCTTTATATATACAGGAGTTCATGATCCTGCCTACTGGAGCTTCCTCATTCAAGGAAGCTATGAAGATGGGTGTTGAAGTTTACCACAACCTGAAGGCAATTCTCATCTTTCATATTGTTGTTTGGTTGTCTTGTTTTCCAGACTGTTGGTTATATCTAATTTATCTTTTGTTATTTTCTGTAGTCTGTTATCAAGAAGAAGTATGGGCAGGATGCCACCAATGTTGGTGATGAGGGTGGTTTTGCTCCGAACATTCAGGTTAGCTCCTGATTGTAATGTGCGAGATCTTTACTTTCCCTCACTCAAAATGTATAGGGGATACTGGGCATCTGGGCACCATTGGAAGCTAGAATGAATTGTTTTTCTGAATTAATTTCTCTTTTCTTGTCTCAGGAAAACAAGGAAGGACTTGAGCTCCTAAAGACTGCAATTGAGAAGGCTGGATACACCGGAAAGGTTGGTCTGCTTGATTTAATTTTACTACCAAATAACATAATGACCATTGCTGCCCTATTAAAGAACATAATGCACCACTTGAAGCATTTAATTAGGGGTACAAAGTTGAAATATTGCGATAAGTACACTTGATAACATAATGCACCATAGGAAACTAGTATATGGGCAAACATTGCGGAACATATATTCTCACGAGCCTTGGACAATCATACGGAAACAGAAGCAGTGTTGCCATAAAATTTATGGTTTGTCGATCTTTCTTACTATCTGAATGCTAGGTTGTCATTGGGATGGATGTTGCTGCTTCTGAGTTCTACAATGACAGTGACAAGACATATGACCTCAACTTCAAGGAGGAGGTAGTAACAGCTTTTCATTTTGTATAGTTTATGAAGTAGTTGGACTAGTTTCGGTTTGTAATTATATTTTCTGCTGTTCTAGAACAATGATGGTTCACAGAAGATATCCGGAGACAGCTTGAAGAACGTATACAAGTCATTTGTGAGTGAATACCCCATTGTCTCGATTGAAGACCCATTTGATCAGGATGACTGGGTTCACTATGCTAAGATGACTGAAGAAATTGGAGAGCAAGTACAGATTGTTGGTGATGACCTTCTTGTCACCAACCCCACTGTAAGTATCTTGATTTTGTTTGTCTTGAGATATGGGGTCTTCGATTTTGTTTGGCAGTTTATATTCATTAATAGATCCATGTGTTTTCAGAGGGTTGCAAAGGCTATCAAGGAGAAGTCATGCAACGCTCTTCTGCTTAAGGTGTTTATCGTCCAGCATTGTGTTGATTTTGTTCCGTGCTCTACACATGTTTTAGCATTTTGTTACTGAATGTCCATGTGTTCACCATTTTTATAGGTTAACCAAATTGGATCTGTGACAGAGAGTATTGAGGCAGTGAAGATGTCAAAGCATGCCGGCTGGGGTGTGATGACCAGTCACAGGAGGTATGCATATAGCTGGATGTTTCACTTTTCACACCTAATGTTAGAGTTGGTTTCTGATGTTAATTTGTTGGTTTTAATAGTGGTGAGACTGAGGATACATTCATTGCTGATTTGGCGGTTGGTTTGGCCACGGTAAGATTATAAAATTTGGGTATCTAGCACATAGATATTAGATAATTGTTACAGTTAATTCCAGAGATCTGAGCAACATTAGTTTCATTTTGATACCAATGCTTAAATGTTTATTTACTTCTTTAACAGGGTCAAATCAAGACTGGAGCACCATGCCGATCAGAGCGTCTTGCGAAGTACAACCAGGCAAGTTGTTCTCAAGAGTGTAGTATTGCAATCAAAACCTATTTGTGTAGCTCCACTGTTGCAATTATTGCCATACTTGTCTTACTCGTATGCTTGTTTGGTGATTTACAAATTGGTCCATTTGTAACACAGTCAATGCTATTACTTTTGTAGTAATTTATTCTTGAGTTTGATGACTTGGATTTTTAAATCTGTAACTTGCAGTACTGTTTTTGTATGATTTGAGTGCATTGCATCTTACTTGTTCTATTGGTTGAATTGGAACAGCTTCTTAGGATTGAGGAAGAGCTTGGTGCTGCCGCTGTCTACGCTGGTGCCAAATTCCGTGCCCCTGTGGAGCCCTACTAAGCTGGAGGCCGGAGAGATGCCACAAGAAATGGAGCCGGCAATTTGAGAACAGTACTGCGTAATCCGTATAACATCTGGAATGAACTTGCTAAAGTTCTTGTGATCGAGCAATAATCTCCCGTGTTGCTGGGAGCTGGACATGTAACGAAACTCCAGTTTTGGTTTCTATGCTGAGCCTGAACATGCTAGATCGTAATGTAGGCGGCTGTTTGTTTTGGATTGAATGGAGCGGCATGCTTGTGCTTTACTCTGGTATTTCTCTCACCTGGGTCTGTTACACGTATGCCTAGGTGAATGAATTATGTGATTTTGGATCTTATTCAAGGCGTGTGTTTATACAGTTATGAACACAGTTAATTCATTTCACGGATTTGCCTTTTGGGGGCAGATTCGTGGTTAAACTGATGAATTCGACCTCTATGCTGTCTGGCGGCCTCTCGAGTGTTATGCCTGCTGGTGAGGCTTAACTTCATGTTTGAGCATGTGTTTGTTTGGAGACAAGGTAGGATGGGATGGTCCCGTCCCTATTTTTTAGGATGGGATCGTCCCATTTCGTGTTTGGTTGAGATCGACGAGTCCATCCTAGGTTTTTGTTTGGTACGAGGGATTGAGAGGATGGGACGGATGCTCTTTTAACACCGTTACACCCAGCATTTAAGTGGGCTCTACATGTCATATAGGTGGACCCACATGTCATTCTCAAGGAAAAAGATTTTTTCTTTTTTTTTCTGCATTATCTTCTTCTCGACGCTGTCGAGCTCGTTACGCGCCTCCCATGCCTCGCGCGCCGGCGTCCGCGCCTCCATCGACGCCCCCTCCAGCTGCGCGCCGCCCCTGTCCAGCAGCATGCCGGCGGTCGCACCACCAACTCCAGCTGCGCGCCGGCGTCCGCGCTGCCCCAATCCAGCAGTGCGTCGGCGGTCGCGCCGCCCTCCACCTGTGCGTCGGCGACCGTGCTGTCCGGCCAGCAGCACCGGTGGCTGCGCCGTCCACCGCGCCGCTCCGTCCAGCAGCGCGCTGGTGCCGCAGGAGGAGCTCATGGTCCGCCCGTCGTAGCAGCTCGTGCGGAGCCGCTCGCGCGGTCGTCCGCCGGAGCTCCTCAGGCGCTCGCCGCTGGAGACGCCCGCCGGAGTCGCCCGCGCGCCGGAGCAGCTCGCGCGCCCCGCTGTCGCAGCCGCTCGCCCGCCCGCCGAAGCTCCTCGCGCGCCCGCCGCTGGAGCAACTCAAGCGCCGCCAGACGGAGTCGTCCGTGCTGGAGAAGCTCGCCCGCGCGGCCGTCCATCGGAGTTCCTCGCGCGCCGCCGTCGAAGCAGCTCTCGCGGCCGCCCACCGAAGCTCCTTGCGCGCCGCTCGTCGAAGCAGTTCGCGACGGAGGGAGACGGCTGTGACGGAAACCGAAGTGGGATGCCCCCGTCCGCTCATTTTGGGCGGACGGGAGCGTCCCGCATCTGGGGCGAATATTCCCCTACGGGATGACTCCGTCCCACTTCAACTCACAACCAAACACCTACAAAATGAGGACCGTCCCATTCCATCCCGTCCCGTCCCTCATACCAAACACATGCTGAGTGCTGCGGCATACACTGATACACAGCATACGAGCTGAAAATTTTTAACACTGCGTTTGGATGTAGACATTCAGCCTTGGAATTGGGAATTGACATTGAACCCCCTGAATACCGGTTGTTTGGATGTCCTGAAATTTGGAATTGGAAATCAGCTTCAATACCCAACCGGTATTCGTAACACCCGCAGCCCCTCGCCTCCAATGCCGAGCTCACCCTCTCCGTATTCACTGGCATTGTGCGGATCTCGTCCCCGTGCCCCTCTCTCTCGGACACTCTTCCTCCTCCGCGGACCGCAGTCTCCCTCGCCGCCCTACCGCCGGCGTCCCGGCGAGCCACACCTACACCCTCCCTGCCTCTCTCTGCTGGATGCACATCCAAACATAGAATTGGCATTTACTCCTCACTTCAATTCCATCTAGTAATTCTATTTACATCCAAACAATAGCTTTGGTATTGAACCAATTTTAATGCCTAGGCTGATTTGGTATTGAATCCAATTCAATGCCAAGGCCTTCAATATCGACATCCAAACGGAGCCTACCTGCTATTGGACTACTCTCGACAAGCTGTTGCAAGATTTGTCCCATCTCTTCGGTCACGTGGCGTCTGTTTTGGCAGCTCCAGTGCTACCTCCAATTATGAAATTTCATAAGTTCTCTTCGGTCTCTACAGTGTATGTATGCGTACAGTCAGGGCGGGTGCAGGATTTTAACTATGGGTATTCAAAATTTTAAATAATATATTTTTTTAACAGCCTAAACTATTAATGTACATCACTAAACTGAGTACCAACATCATAGAATTAACTAAATTTAGTGCTATTTTATTACACTGGTTGCAATGCCCGCGCGGCACGCGCGTGCTAAACTTTCTTCTACGTATGTGTCTCAATTCTGAAGCACGTACGTTTATTGATGACATGTAAGTACTAAAATATTGTCACTTTTATTGGCCATGTCAAACCGTACGAAGTGCTTTTAAAAATACTTTATATTCACTCTTTCATGTATATAGAGAGATAGTTGGCATTTATTTATATGGAGAAAGCTCTCCAATTTATTGTCTATTAGCGATACGGGGTAATTGTGTATAGACGTGGGTACAAATATGGGTATATTTAGGTGGGCCCTTCTTTAGATGAAAAAAGTTTTGAGGTTTTGGTGGAAAAACCACTTGGGAATGTCCGTCCCCCCCTCCTTTGTTTGGTTTTCGTCTAATTTCGTCGTCCTACTTTCCTGACAGGTGGGTCCTCTGTGAGGGGGTATAGGTGGGGGGTGGACCTTTTGTTGGTGAGAAAAGTTTCAATTCTAATTCTCTTTATAGTATAGATCATAGAATTAACTAAAAAGTCCATTTTATAGTGCTATTTTATATTTTCTGGTATACATGATATATACTACATGTATAAATTTTTTTGTCAAAAATAATAGGTATTTAACTATTTAATTACCCTCGAATACATGTGGGCCCGTCCCGTGGCTAAGGAGCACCGTTCTCTCCTGGCCGAGATGAATTTATTAATAAGAACAAAGTATTTCATTAATAAGAAAAGATCTATAGTGACGCAACTAAACCCTAAACCTTAAGATGCCAAATAACAACGACCATAAAAAACTGACAAAATAAATCTAGAACATAACAAAGAAAAAAGTTGGTAAAATAGGCCATTTCGTCCTCGAACTACCCGCTCAAGGGTCAACTTCGTCCCTGAACTCTCGGATGGACCAATTTAATCCCTGAGCTTATTTTATGGTTCAATTTAGTCCTCTGTCCAAGCTGTACATCCACGTAGGCACTCCACGTCATCCAACCTTGAGTCAGCAATCCTAAATGTCTTATGTGCCCCTCTTCATTCTGCTGCTCTCTTGTCTCTACCCTCACTGCATCTATCGTGAAGCCGCCGCCAACAACTTCAGACGCTCCGCCTGTGCCGCCGCCGCCGCTCCATTCTCGCTGCACCCATGCCGCTTCAGACGCGTGGACCTCGTGGGTGTATGAGGAGGGCTTGACGCCGATGCTGCCCTCTGCATGTGAAGGGGTAGTCCAGCACTCCAGCTCAGTGCGTTCTTCTGCTGGTGGTGCTCGGCCGCGGCAACGACGTTCTGTTCGTCAGCCTCGGACGCAGCCGGCTCGTTGGTCCCAATTCCCAAACAACATTGCCTTCACGGTCGTGGCCGCATCCACTAAGTTAATGGGCGCATAGTTGTGTTCAGCGGTGAAGCTAGGGAGCTGTAGGAGTGGTGGGTGGCGGTGATTGAAAAAAGGTGGCCGGAATTGCGTGGGCGAAGGTGAGCTTATTGGGAATTTGGGATGCATTTACAGGCGATCCTAAATCGGAGATTCCCAACGATTCAGGGTGAAGAACTTGACTAGAGGTGACTGGGGACGTCGAAGGCTGTGGGGTGCAGCAAGGGGCGAGGGCCAGAGGCTTACCGGCACAAGATTTTGGTCGACGGCAGCGGCGCGTGGTGTTTAGACGAGAGCGGAGCAGAGGAGTTGCAAACTAGCGTGAGGGGAGCCAGGAGCAGTAACCAAAATCCTGTTGTGGCCCCAGCGCATGCGCATCATCCACGACGTCGCCTGCGCCCTGGAGCACCTGCACGGCAGCGCGCCGCCTGTGGTGCACGGCGACGTGTCGGCGTTGAACGTGCTCCTCGACAGCCTTGGCGGCGCGCGGCTCTGCGACCTGGGCTCCGCCTGCGAGGGCTTCTCCGTCGCTGTGGGCTCGCCGGGGTACGCCAACCCCTTCTTCCTCTGCACGGGCATCGTCTCCAACAAGTCCTTGCGCGTACTGCTGCTCGAGGCTGGGCCTGCCGGTCGCCGGAGCACCGGGGTCGGAGCGGCACCTAGCGGCGTGGATCCTGCCGCGAGTCAGGGGGGTGGGGGGTGGAGGTGCTCGTGGACAGCAGCCTGGGTGAGGGCAGGTCAGGAGCGGAGGGGACCTTGCAGGGGATGAATAGGGGCATATAGGACATTTAGGATTGCTGACTCAGGGTTGGATGACGTGGAGTGCCAACATGGATGTACAGCTCGGATGGAGGACGAATTTGAACGCAAGATAAAAGCTCAGGGACTAAATTGGCCTATTTGAAAGTTCCGGGACGAAGTTGACCCTTGGGCGAGAGTTTGAGGATGAAATCGCCTATTTTGCCAATAAAAATTCTACACCTCACCACCAAACCGCACTACAACAACATGACAATCCTGCGAAAACAACCGAAGTACAACACGAGAAGCCACTAAGACGGCTGAGACAACAAAGTATAACGGGTACATAGGAAACAGCCAGACGACGCCTTCAAGAAGAACACAACGCAACAACGCCGTCATCGACATCCATCCACAAGACTGAGCTTTGGCATGGCAAACCCATAAGGTTAAGGAGAGTCGAAGACAACGTCTTCAAGATGGTGAGCTGCGTCCATAGATGTAGCCGTTACCAGCGTTGACATCAAAGTCAAGTAGAACTTTCGCTCGTGACCCCTAGCACCAACATCGTACACTCACACAAAGAGACGACAACGGTAAAGCAGTGACGACGAGACGACCACAGAGATACCAGAGGAACTGGCAGGGAAACGATCAACATGGCACGGCGAGTCCGCCGAAGGCGAGGCCCAAGGCCCGAGATCGAGTTGGCGAAGGGGGTGACCGGGTGTGCTGCGCGGAGGCGATGGCCTCGACGGCGGCGAAGGGATGGCGACCGAGTGTGCGGCGCGGATAGTGGGGCGAGAACCACCGAATCCGGGCGGGACGCGGCCGGCAGCGGTGGGACCACCGTATTAGGGCGGCGGGCGGCGTTGATGGTGGTGGTGGCAACCAACATGACCGGTGGTGAGGAAGAGATGGGAGAGAACAGAGGAAGGGGAGGGACCATCATCACCCACCAGGCCGCCCAGCGGCGGCGGTGTGGTCGCCCCACACGAGGGGAAGGGGGAGGCCTGATTTCGGTCTAGCTGGCAGGGAAAGCACTCAACCCTTGCCCTTAATGTGACTGTCTACTGTTGATTTTATTTTTCATCCGCTCTTGGACTCTTCGAGATCGATTGCAAAAGAGTCCCTTATAGCTTGCTTGTGCCGTATCTAAATCGATCACTACCTCACTCAAAGGTCGACTTGGAGGAACACTGAAGCTGGCCTAAGGAATGCAACCTCGACACGCCTACGAACAAAAAACAACATCAACTTTAATGACGGTTTCAACCTTTGAAGTTGTGTATTTCAAGCTAGGAAACCGTCATTACGAAAGGTCTTGCAGGGGCCAGCCATTCTACCCGCGAGAGAAAGAACACGGGCAGAGGAAGAGAGAAAAAAAGGAAAGAAAAATTATTTATCTCTGAAGTGAGATGGAAAACGGAAAGGAAAAAGGGATCTGTCAAATCACCTCTCCGCTCAATACACGAAAGTCAGTTTTCTCGATCACTTACAGGGAATAATATTTTCTTAATCCCGTGGAGGCCATTTAATGCTGGATCAAAACATCATTTTAGGTACTACTAGAATCGTGCCCGTGCGTTGCTACGGGCAACAAAATATTTATAGCAAATAACATATAAATATTTAAACAAAGCACTTACAACTTGAATAGCATGACATATGATGGAGCTCAACTGAATGAATACTAAGGCCTACATTGTCAAAAACCAAGACTCCATATTCTCTTCCATGCACATTGTGAACTACTGTGTTTCAGAATTTAATAAACTATTTATAATAACTTGAAGTATAATAGTAACAGGCCTAACACAAAGTTAATTGCAATAAAGATACAATTATTACCTATATCACTGACTGAATGCAACAAAGATCCACTAATTATCTATACTGTGAGCTGGATTCGCATTTCGAGTAACCTGACAAAAATCGATCTTCACTTACAGGTGATGAGTGAAAAAAAATCGATCTTTGCTGGAGAAGCTCAGCAATGGCGTCGAATTGAACCCTAGAGAAGAACCAGAAGAAGCTAATTAGATTCATCAAACATCAATAAAAGCTAAATCATCATCAACACATACTGAACAATTTACCAAACATACGTGTGAACACTGAGCATTCAGAATAATGACAAGCATGAAACATATGCAAAAAGATCATCATTGGCCCAGATAAATCTGAACTGCTTACAAAGGAGACAGATTAAAAACATCCCAATCACTACAGTTTTTTTTATATGCTAATCACTTCGCCAACCTCCGAGATAGATGCTAGTTTGAGACTACACAGTATTAGAAAATTATATATGCGTGCAAATGAACATTAGTAGCGGCAAAAATCCCCCTTTGACATATTCTAATAACGATTCCGCAATATACATACCATGATTCTACAAAAGGAGGTTGGGGTCAGGCAATCTACTGCTAAGTTACTTGTACTACATTGATAATATCCAATCTAAAAGTGCTGTGAAAACACAGAATGCCTTTTAACACTGATTTGAGTAATTGGTACACGAAGATTAGGCCATGCAGATTTAAAATGAGAAATTAAATCTAAGACACAAATCAGCACCTGAATAAGCTTTTCTGCTCTCAACACAGTATTTTACAACTGAGAGACTCGAGCACCTTCAGTTTACATGTTGAATAATTTGAACAAAAGCATAGTGAAAATGACTAAATGGACTCTAGCCGCTCGAATGGACGACAGAAAACATTGCAAAATTCATCTGGTGCAAATGAGTTTCTTTTAGAATGGGAGATGGGATAAAATCAGCTAGTATACATATAGGTAATTAGTGACCATTAAACATTACTTTCTTACTTCTTGGTGAGGATTCTAGATCTGACATAACCTGGCTTCTCTAGATGGATGGCCACTCCTAAAAAAATGAAAGGAACAAAGAATATGAAATGGGCATTTTTGCATTAACATCAGCAATCCTGAAGGATCGGTATGGCGACCAGAGAGGGGGGGGGGGGGGGAATGGAAGCCGATTAAAATTTCTCTCCAAAGAGCGAAACTCGGCCTATGTCCCAAAATCACTTCCGACGAGTCCAAATCCCTTTCTTGCCAGAACCACAAAGCCACTTGAGTGCTTTTGGTCCTAGGAGCAAGATACAATAATCACAACGAGCTACTGACAGCGGAAACAATAAATCTTAACAAAGCATAACTCACAGAGACTCGAAACACGACACGAAAGTCTCTCTTCTAACCACCAAGATGACACATACCAACTCGTGACACGCTCACCCTAGGAACGATTAGGAAAACCTCAACCTAGTACGGGTGCAAAGATATAATCGATTCACTAGACAATAAATGAACACTAATTAACTTTGCACAAAAAGAATAAACTAATCACAAGCTCATGAACTAGTAAAAGAAGCATGCAATGATTAGTTTACTATTCATCGAAAGTGACAAGACAAGAATTGAAAAAGGAATATGCAGTACCTGAGTTATTCGAATTGATTTGCACCTGTCCCTCTCGCTGCTGCGCCCTGGGCCGCACCCCTGCTCGGGCCTGCTGCAGCTGCGCGCTCACGCGAGCCTGCTGAGCAGCGGCGCGCCCTGAAGGGCCTGGCCCGCTCAGCCTCCACCTGGGCCGCGCGTGGTGTGCGCCAGCTGGGCCGCGCGCTGGCTGCTGCGTGCGCCGCGTGCTGGCTGCTGGGCCGCCTGCTGTGCTCGCGCGACGGGCCGCGCCTGCTGCTGCGTGCTGGTGCGTCGCCCCCCCCCCTTCCTTTCACGAGCTTGCCTGCACAGGAAAGAACAGGAACAAAACCAAGAACACCAAGAACACAAAGAAACTTCCCACGAATTGATCTCCCAAATTACTCCATGGATTCGCACAAAACTTGAGCCAAATGTTCACAACCCCAAGGGCTAATGGATCTACAAGCTAGATCCGAAAAAGCTCAAGTATACATGACGAATTTTGGAGCAAACCGAAGAACACACCTCCCACGATTCCCGGTGTTTGAGGGGTCAAGATCATCCACAAAGAGGCGCAAGGCACTCACCCATCATCCCCTCAAACAAATCCGAAGCCAAACGGTCTAGAAACGAAGAATCGAGGTGACCACGAAAATCCCCCAAGAAGAGCTCCGAAAAACAACTCGGGAAATAAAAGAGAGATTCAACTAGCACATAAAATCTTCCATAATCACAGATGACAGATTCTATACAAGGCTAGCAACCTCCCAACATCCACCCACTCGGATTTACATGAAGCTCATAGCTAGCCTAGAGAGAGACTATTGAGACAGGAAGAGAGCAAATGAACTAGGGTTCCAAAGAGATAACTTGCCATCACCTCTACCCCTATATATATTAAGTCACCTGGAGATGCTGGCAAAGGACCAATCTACCCCTACATACATAAAACAAGATACACACCCCTCAGGGGCAATTTTGGAATAAGCCAGATATTTCTCCCGTCCAAGCACGCCGTCCATCCGGTCTTGCTTCCCTCCAAGCTCCCGGATCCCGCCGCGTGTCCACCGCTTCGAAGCTTCCCGAACATGCCCGGATCACCGTCTCTGTCATGTTGGGCCTTCGGGCTCGGTTTTGAGGCCCAAACCGAAAAACCCTCCTCTGATGGTTTTGTGGCCCAACCATCAAACCCCGCGTACAAGCTTCGGTTTTCAGCCGCTACCTTGCACCGGCTCCAAGTCTTCAACTGCGTCTTGCTTTTCTTGCACCATGCCGACCGCACTCGATCTCGTCTGGCCACCGGTCCCTCGAACCAAGCCTACTCATCTCCACTCCTCGGAGACCTTTCGCGCTTGTTCTTCACCTGCACCAACACAAATCCAGCCGCATCGAACACCTGCAGTACTCAGCCAAGAGTCAGTCCACACAACGTTGTCAATCACTCATCACACTGAGAAACGACCATCCATCGGTCCTCGGACACACATGGTCCTCGAATCCTCTCTAAGTTTTAAGAGGCTAAGAATTAAATTTTGCTTAGCTCGGGCAACTACATTTAAGTGTAAAAATATCACAAGCTAAAAGAAAGGTTGTACCTGTCCAAATGCAAAAACAGGGACTACAGGGCAACCCATCTCAATAGCTATCTTAACAAAATCTTTTCTTGATTTAAGAAAAGCAACCTGTCAATTGCGAGGAAAAATCATTATTCAATTATATGATACATTTTCCTTTGGCACTAAGTAGTGTAGCACACGCTTATCAGAATAAAAAATTAGAAAGCAAATACAAACAAAAAAGTACAAGAGGAATAAAAAAGCAAACCTCTGAATCATGATCCATATGAAGTATTTACTGCACACCTCCGGACACCTATAACCTTTTCCAGTGTAGGAGTTGAAACTCTTCCTTGATGCAGGAGCCAACCCCAGCCACGTCCATATTTGCCTTAGGAGCGGGGTATAAAACACCAAAAACCAACCGAACTACCAGGTGAGAACAAAGCTACTATATGATCGAGCAATTGAGTTCAGAATGACATGGAAAATGCACTGCTTCCAAGCCAAAATTGGTGGAATCTCACAGCACTGCTTGCAAGAATCTTCATCTTTGGTAATGGCATGAATCCAACAAGGTCACCGAGGATCCTGACAGCGATGGGCAGAACATAATGAGGCTTATTACCGAACACTAAAAACTCACCAATTCAGTGGTTCTGTTAAAGATGCCCAACTTTTCAGCTCTTCTTTCTAACATGGCTTCAGGAATCTAACGAAAAGTCTAGACATGAAGATTCGACCATTCGGAAACGGAAAGAAAATGGTCAAGATGAGCTCACCGTAAGCTCTGTTGGGATCAAAGGCGTCATAGTCCTCCACATGCAAAGTGACTGGAAAATACCCAATCACGTACTTGCTTGTGAACCTGTAGGTACGGTGCGTCGCGTCCACCGAATGTGAGATCCAGCAATTTAGGAAGCGAATTACGTAGTCAATTGGATAGAGGATGAGAACCTGGCGATATTATCTGCCCATCTGTTCTTTAATGTCTTTCTGGGCAGGTCTTTACAAGGTGGAGGTGCAAGACAAGATTCTGGAGGGCGTCAAGATCATGCTGGCCTGTGCTCATAGGGTCTTGGTTCGGCGACCGATGGGAGTGCTCCCCATGCTACCAGCAGCTCCTGGAGATGGTGCGAATGAAGACGAGGAGGCATGATTCGCGGGGCGTCGGGCAGTGCGCTTTTGATGGTGCCATTTGAAGCTTGGCAGTTCTAGCAGCTCTTGTGATTTAAAAACTTCGGTGTTGGTTGGGTTTTGAGTTTTCGCTCCTAGTGGTCTGGGATACCTGGACGTAGGAGTGCCGGTAGGCTAGACTGAATCAGGATAGACCTTCCGGGAGACGGGCGCTTTCTTTTCCTCTTCTGAACCTGTTTCTGCTACAGTCTTGATATTTCCGTTATGAAATGGAAATGGGACAGTGCCTCGTCTCGAAAAAAAAATCTGCTCTTATCATTGGGGGGCACGAGCATGAAGAAGAGCTGCATGGCCAGCACCCTGCAGAACCACCAGGCGCAAGGATGAGGAAGCTAGCCGTCGATTTACACGGATACTGCACACGGTAGCGGTGACTGGCAGCGGAAGAGGGGAGTGGAGAGGAGGGGGCGGCTTACAGGGTGGCGACGCGGCGCAGGAAGAGGAAGAGCGAGGAGAGGACGAGCGCCACTGTGGTCCGCAGCAGCGAGTACACCGTGCCTTGGAACACCGGGGTCCCGTCCTCCGCCCACTCCCCCGTGGCCGCGGCGTTGGCCTGGCCATGGGTGGTGTCCGCCCCCATCGATCCGGCCGCTCACCAGCGAAAGCACCGTTGGCCGCCCAACCCAATCGAACAGGTGCACGAGCACGGGCGTCGTCCTACTCCTGCCCTGCACGCGAGGAAGGATCGGACGGAGATGGTTCCCCGCGTGTGGTCGTTGCATCTCGGTGTTTCCGGTATTGGCGAAACTCTTTTTTCGTCGAGGGGTTGGTGGCCCCGCCATGCTCCGTCCGTCCGAGGAGGCGGGCGAGGGCGGGCGGCGGGGGCATACCGCGATGCCACCCTTTTTTGAAATATCCTCCCCTGCCTAGAGACAGTGCTTCCTGTATTTGTCAATCTGATCCAATGTTTGGTAGGGTAACTTCATGGCACACCTGTAAAAGATAGGCATAGCTGAGTAAATGGAGTTCACCAAAATTAGTCTCCCTCAATAAGATAGGTATTTAGAAATACCCATCACATGTCTTTCTACTCTACCCAGTATGGGCATGAACTCTGAAACAGAGGGTCTGGTTGTGCCAAAGGGAACACCTAGATAGGTGAATGGCATGACACCAAACTGACATCCCAGGCTTGTAGACAAGAGTACCAATTTGTCATGATCAACATTTATTTGCACCAAAAAGGATTTAGAAAAGTTCACTTTGAGATCGGTTGCAGTGGCAAATGTATTGAGCATCTTCTTCAAGGCTATCAGCTGATTAACATCTGTAGAACGACTAGAAGGGTGTCATCGGCATATTGAACAATGGGATAAAAACAGCAGGGCAGGTCATAGACACATAAACAAATAATTTCAAAATGCATTGGACAAAAGTAAACGAAAAACAAAAAATCTAAATTACTCTAAACAAAATCTGGACAACCCTTAAATTTTATTTTGATTTATTTTATACCTATAACTATTTTAATCAGTACAATCTACCCTTCTACAAGAGTTGTATTTTTTTTATTTTTGACGGAATCGGTAGATGATTCCCCTCTGAGAATAATCTATTTTAGGGATTTTTATACTAAGTTATGTTTTCTTTTTGATCAAGTTTGTAAGTCGTAATCAGTGTATCTTAAGTTATAAATAGTGGCCTAAAGGCTACGACTACGTAGAAAAATTGTACACATAAAATCAAACAAACTTTTACTTCATTCATATCGCATCTACTTTGAAACCCTAGTTTAAGTAGTTCACGAGTTCTTTCAAGTCTTCGCAGTGTTGCATCATCTTGATCTCCTAAAAGTTATTGAACAAGTTAGATTTCTTAATCTGGTTTGTTCACCAGGTTATCGTAATCGTTAGATTATAGGTTTAATGCATCACTTTTATCTAGATCTAATTATTACACCTCCTATATTGAACGTTGCTGCGTAGCCAATCAGATTATTAGCCGATTCTAGGTTATTTTGGTCTGCTTTGCTGTTTGGTTCAAAGTTATCGGTATTTGCTAGACCTTAATAGATTTATCTGTTTAATTCTGTTAAGTTTTTAGTTTTTATCACCGATTTATCAGTCTACATTCGAGATTCATATCGGCTCCTAAGCTTTTAAGCGTATAGCCGGTTTTAGCTTGAATTCGTACTTTAAACCATCATCGACTGACTTTAGCCGATCTAATACACAAAAGGACAGTTCAGAATCATATATGATATGTGAATTTCACATGATTTCATCCCTTGTCAATTACAGGTCAAATTGACTGGCATGCCCTGAACCTAAAGATTATCGGCTCGTCATCAGAGTGAAGCAAATCTCCGAGGCCGATCGTGTGTTTACGCAGATTGTTATCACCTGACTTTTTTGTGTCAACACCTCCACATTCTACACACAGAGCACACAATTATATGAGTCCAGATGCATATTTTTCCTGTGTAGCATGTTCCTTGTATTGAGTCGATCTCATAAAAATAGCCAGAAAAAAAGTTGTGTTTGTTTTGGACTGATTTCCACACCACTTAAAAGGGGGAAGCACGAAAAGAACCTCTGAAACTTGAGTAAGCTTGCCTGGATGTGAACTCCAGAGACCCCAGATATAGTGCCACTGATCAGCCCGTTGATCATCAAGTTGCAAGCTGAGTATTAAATTCATGTGCTCATCCAATTGCTCTGTGGCTAATTGAGGCAGGTGAAGTTTTCGGTCCATAGGCATGCTTAAGAATCTACTCATTGAAATATTGTCCCTCCTAGCAAAGGAATGGAGCTGTGAAAATCTCCATTGCAGGATGCCAAGATTCCACTGGTCTTTCTAGAACAGCACAGAGTCACATTTCTGAGATGATTCGCGGGGCGTCGGGCAGTGCGCTTTTGATGGTGCTATTTGAAGCTTGGCAGTTCTATCAGCTCTTGTGATGTAAAAACTTCGGTGTTGGTTGGATTTTGAGTTTTCGCTCCTAGTGGTCTGGGATGCCTGGACGTAGGAGTGCCGGTAGGCTAGACTGAATCAGGATAGACCTTCCGGGAGACGGGCGCTTTCTTTTCCTCTTCTGAACCTGTTTCTGCTACAGTCTTGATATTTCCGTTATGAAATGGAAATGGGGCAGTGCCTCGTCTCGAAAAAAAAATCTGCTCTTATCATTGGGGGGCACGAGCATGAAGAAGAGCTGCATGGCCAGCACCCTGCAGAACCACCAGGCGCAAGGATGAGGAAGCTAGCCGTCGATTTACACGGATACTGCACACGGTAGCGGTGACTGGCAGCGGAAGAGGGGAGTGGAGAGGAGGGGGCGGCTTACAGGGTGGCGACGCGGCGCAGGAAGAGGAAGAGCGAGGAGAGGACGAGCGCCACTGTGGTCCGCAGCAGCGAGTACACCGTGCCTTGGAACACCGGGGTCCCGTCCTCCGCCCACTCCCCCGTGGCCGCGGCGTTGGCCTGGCCATGGGTGGTGTCCGCCCCCATCGATCCGGCCGCTCACCAGCGAAAGCACCGTTGGCCGCCCAACCCAATCGAACAGGTGCACGAGCACGGGCGTCGTCCTACTCCTGCCCTGCACGCGAGGAAGGATCGGACGGAGATGGTTCCCCGCGTGTGGTCGTTGCATCTCGGTGTTTCCGGTATTGGCGAAACTCTTTTTTCGTCGAGGGGTTGGTGGCCCCGCCATGCTCCGTCCGTCCGAGGAGGCGGGCGAGGGCGGGCGGCGGGGGCATACCGCGATGGGCGGCGAGGTGACGGGGGCTGCGGAGCGGAGAGGGACGGTTGCGAGCTTGCGGCGTGTTGGAGAGGGCGTGGGGAACTGGGGATCGTGGGGCGGGGGATGCAGACGAGGGAGTAATTTTTTTTCGTACACCATTCTCCTCTTTAGTTTTATTAAGTTATATTAAGTTGTAGAGAAGAGAGGAGGCAGAGTAATTTTTTTGGTACACCATTCTTCTCTTTAGTTTTTTTAAGTTATAAAGAAAGAAAAGATAGAGAAATATTAGCTTATAGTACCGGACGGTGTTTTGGCCTAATACTAATACTTCCCAACTATTTAGTATCCCGTTACTATTGCTACCTAACCATTTAGTACCGGGTGGTATTTTGATATGTACTAAATCGTCTATAATAGATTACTTAAAAAGAAAGCCTACCTTTTTCTATCTATATGTGGTGTGTAGGTGGAAGCCAAGGTAGGTTCATGCGAGGCTTGAGATGGAGAGTTTGAATTCCACGCTTGAAAACATCACATGACTTACGACGTAAACATTTTTTTGCTTTTTTTCTACTAACATGAACGCACGTATGGCACGCACGTTTATTGATGACACATATGTACTAAAACAATATCATTTTAGTGGACCATGGTAAACAGACCAGCCGTGCCAAGTGCTTTAAAAAATTCTTTATATTCGCTCTTATGTATAGAGAGCTTTATGTATTCTCAAAACTCAATAGTTGGTATTTATTTATATGAAAAAACTCTTCGATTTATTGTCTATTAGTAATATGGGATAATTATGTATAGACGTGGGTACAAATATGGGTATATTTAGGTGGGTCCTTTTTTTGGGGGTTAACTTCCCATAATTGATACGTGGGTACGACGGGCGGGCATGGTAGCGCGCGGTGATGAAATCTTTAATTTTGGCTGACTCACTCTGGAAACATCAATTTTCATCCGTCTATCGCCTGGTAGACAGAAAAATTTCTGCCAGGTGGGGATGGTGTGAGAGGAGGGTAGGGAATTTTTCAGGTGAGAAGTGCTTTTAGTTGTCTAGGATCTTTATAGTACAGACTAGGTGCAAAACAGTTTAGTAAAGGGGTTTGGACTTTGGACCCTATTAAAGGTCAGTAGTATAATAGCAAACATATTCCGTCCGTGATAAGAAAAAATGTCCTAATGAAGGCAAAGCAATGTTTAAGGATGTTTACATGCGACAATGATACTTATGGGCACTCTGATGATGAGGAAATATAATAGCATTTGTAAAGAGTGGAGCTGAAATATACCGAGTATATAACGAATAACTACGGCATATGTAGGTTAATTTGACTTCTGAGATCCTATTTTCAAATTTTGTTTATAACTTCTTTCTCTTGAAGCCACTTAATTATTATGTAGGTTTACATGTCAATTGTCATTATTCAGAGTTGTTAATAAAACCGAAATGCTAATGCAATACTCCCTCCGGTTTCATAAAGGAAGTCGTTTAGGACAGCGACACGGTCACCAAAGCACAACTTTAACTTCTCTTTTCTATAAAAATATTTTTTTAAAAGTTATATATGTATACTTTTATAAAAGTAATTTTCAAGACCAATCTATTCGTATAATTTTCACATTTCCAAACTCAACGATTTAAATGTTATTCATGATTTATATTCCTAATGTTTGACTCAAACCTTGTTTAAAACAACTTCTTTTATCAAACCGGAGCGAGTATGGCTTTAAAGTAATACGTATATTTATAACGTAAATAAATCACTAGGAAATGGTTCCCTTCCATAGGTACCTAGGTGGGCTTCACGTTTTTGTAGAAGATTCAAAGCACACTAGCTAGTCAAGAATGATCAGTCAGACCGAACAAGGAGACAAAACTATCGAGTTTTTTTTTTCAAGGATGCCAGCTGTTCACGGCCTTAGCATTGTAACAGCAACCAGCTGGATATAGAGCAAGCTAGCAGTGCCCCATCTTGTAGTCGCCGTTGACCTCTACTAGGCTTCAATCTTGCTTTAGATGTGAGCTCCCTCTCGTCTCAATTGACCCATGGCTATGATCCTGGATGCCTTCGTGCCCATGCTTGGGCGAACGGTCGCCGGCGCCGTGAAGGAGAGGCTTGACATGCTCCTTGGCGTGCCCGGCGAGATGAAAAGGCTGGAGGCCACACTGGAGGACCTCATCAATGTTCTCGGCGACGCCGAGCGGCGGCGCATCGCCGACACGGCCGTCGATGCCTGGGTGCGGGAGTTGAAGGACGTAATGTACGACGCCGACGACGTCCTCGAGCTGTGGCGGATGGAGGGGTTGGAGGCCCGCGGCAGCAGCCAGGTTGCGGCTGCGGCAAGGCGCCCCAGCCCCGCTGCAGGCTGCTGCGTGCCTCTCTTCACGTGCTTCCGTGACCCCGCGCTCGCCCACGCCATGGCGGTGCAAATCAAGGAGCTGAACCGGAGGCTGGACAGCGCTTCGTCCCTGAACTCTCGGATGGACCAATTTAATCCCTGAGCTTATTTTATGGTTCAATTTAGTCCTCTGTCCAAGCTGTACATCCACGTAGGCACTCCACGTCATCCAACCTTGAGTCAGCAATCCTAAATGTCTTATGTGCCCCTCTTCATTCTGCTGCTCTCTTGTCTCTACCCTCACTGCATCTATCGTGAAGCCGCCGCCAACAACTTCAGACGCTCCGCCTGTGCCGCCGCCGCCGCTCCATTCTCGCTGCACCCATGCCGCTTCAGACGCGTGGACCTCGTGGGTGTATGAGGAGGGCTTGACGCCGATGTTCCCTTCCATAGGTACCTAGGTGGGCTTCACGTTTTTGTAGAAGATTCAAAGCACACTAGCTAGTCAAGAATGATCAGTCAGACCGAACAAGGAGACAAAACTATCGAGTTTTTTTTTTCAAGGATGCCAGCTGTTCACGGCCTTAGCATTGTAACAGCAACCAGCTGGATATAGAGCAAGCTAGCAGTGCCCCATCTTGTAGTCGCCGTTGACCTCTACTAGGCTTCAATCTTGCTTTAGATGTGAGCTCCCTCTCGTCTCAATTGACCCATGGCTATGATCCTGGATGCCTTCGTGCCCATGCTTGGGCGAACGGTCGCCGGCGCCGTGAAGGAGAGGCTTGACATGCTCCTTGGCGTGCCCGGCGAGATGAAAAGGCTGGAGGCCACACTGGAGGACCTCATCAATGTTCTCGGCGACGCCGAGCGGCGGCGCATCGCCGACACGGCCGTCGATGCCTGGGTGCGGGAGTTGAAGGACGTAATGTACGACGCCGACGACGTCCTCGAGCTGTGGCGGATGGAGGGGTTGGAGGCCCGCGGCAGCAGCCAGGTTGCGGCTGCGGCAAGGCGCCCCAGCCCCGCTGCAGGCTGCTGCGTGCCTCTCTTCACGTGCTTCCGTGACCCCGCGCTCGCCCACGCCATGGCGGTGCAAATCAAGGAGCTGAACCGGAGGCTGGACAGCGTCTGCAAGCGCAGCTCCATGTTCCGCTTCGTCACGGCTTCATTATCATCATCCGCCCCCCTCCCGCAGCAACCGCTGCCATCCTCCGTTATCGGTAATAATAAGACGAGCTCGGTGATTGTGCACGCCGATCTCGTAGGGGACAAGATAGAGGATGATGCAAACACGCTGGTGGAGGCGTTGACCCGCGAGGATCTGCGAGAAAATGTCCTTGTCGTGGCCATCACAGGCGCCGGCGGGATCGGGAAGACCACCCTCGCCAAGGTGGTGTTCGACGACCAGCGCGTGCGGGACGAATTCGACCCGATGGTCTGGGTGTGCGTGTCGCAGGACGTGAACGAGGCGGACCTTCTGTGGTCGGTCATCGGCGGCGCCGGATCAGGCGGCTGCTGGCACCAGTACGCCGCCGCGTCGGACAGGTCGTCGCTCGAGCCAGCGCTCCAGCGGGCCGTCTCGGGAAAGAAGGTCCTGCTGGTGATGGACGACGTGTGGAGCGACGAGGCCTGGAACGCGGTGCTCCGGAACTCGTTCAGGGCCGGGGCCCGTGGCGGCAGCAGGGTGCTCGTCACAACGAGGAACGAGATGGTTGCCCTGCAGATGAAGGCCGTCCACATCCACCGCGTGGAGAAGCTGCAGCCTGAAGATGGGTGGCGCTTACTCAAGAACCAGGTAACTTACGATTTTCAAGGTTTTTTTTTATATATGTAAAGCCGGTTTAATGCAGCGCAGCCAAGGCAGCTGATTGCATAAAAGTACGGCCGAAACCAGACAACTTTTTCCCCTTTTTATTATATAAACCAGAAAGCATAACTTTTTTTTTTGTGAAATACCAAATATAGAGATAGACACTAACACACACGTAGCTAAAGCACAAACCCTAAGTGATTGTACTGACATATATCGAGATCGACGAAGTCACTATGGACGTCTTGTTGTCAATGAGCACGTTGCCTAAAAATGAACACCCCACAAAAATTCAACTCATTCGATCTTCCTCTAACTATTTTTATATATTGAAACCATTTCAATGCTACCCCTCCTAATGCAAATTATTTTGGTTCAAATTTTGTGTATGTGAGGAAAAATGCTTTAAGAATTGCTCTCAAATATTCTTAGCCTATCTATAATGAAAAGAGTGAGCCGCACAAAACACCATAGGTTACACTACACCGGAATACCATATACACATTGCACTAGGTTTTAGACTAAGAATTGGTACTTCTAGTACCCAGTAGGATGAAGTGGACCCTGCTAGACCCACATGTTGACCACATATGCGATTGTCATGACAAAGTTTACCTAAGGAGCGCCATAAATTTCATTACAAATGTGAAACGAGATAATCATGTACCAGCGTTTCACATTTCCGCATATATGGTTTCTCAAATCTTTTTCATCCAAAAATGCCATCGGCGCTGCCACTTTTGCAAGCCAAAGATCCAGAATTCCATCCCACGTCAGGCTGCACTTTGTACCTACGCTGCGCAAACTCAAGTTATCTTATGTGGCTTAAACCTGGTGCAAAATTACAATATGGCTTCAAAACATGGTGTTGTGTGCAATTCACCTCCAAATAGAATCACAAAAAAACTTGTATGCCTACGTAATATAGGCTATATATCTCCCCTATGATACCACAAGTTTTGAACCTAAAACACAACTTGGAGAACAAGAAACAAAAAAGATAAACTTCCATATGGTGAACTAACCGATCCAATTTAAAGATTTGGAGAAGTAAAATGAGTGAAAATTTGGTATCGAGTTTAGGTGGATAAACCGAATAGTCAGGTAGTAAACACAGATTTTATTTTCCTTTTCTACATTTCAATTAGATAGCATCTGATTCCACTAACCTGTGGACTCAGCTAGCTTGCTGGCACCTATAGAGCAATATAATCTAGAACACTGTTCAGATGAAGGATGACCAATCCGAGAGCCAATTTTAACCCCAGCAACAGTAGACATATTAGCAAATTCAATAAGAGGGGCATGCTTAGGACCTTCACACCACGACAGAGTAAACTTGAAGTCCAGTGCATCTGTTTGAAACTTTGGCTGCACATGGCATAGGACAAGCTTCCACTTCATCTTGCAGAGGGATCGATCCAAAACAAAATATGTGCTCCCTGCACCGAGAGAAGGCAGCATCAAAGTTTAGTTTGAGGAAACTTTCACATGGTGCTTTTCGAGTGCTCGCCTTGCTTTATTTGAGTGATTGTCTTGTTAACCAGAAGATCTTTGAACTTCTGATTCTGTATTTCACGCTGTAGCATGTTTCGTCTGCTTGAGATTTCAGATTTCCGCAGAAGTCAGAACTCACCCATTTGTGTGCATATCAAAGAACAAAAACAATGGGACAACCTTGCTCTGAAAGCTCTTTAATACCCTCCAAATTCAGATAATCTCCTCTGGTGAATGCAAGGGTTGACCAACAGTTCATTTGTGTTTCACAAACAATGCCTTGATACTGCCCATTGCAAACAGTGTATCTCGTATCCACGTTGGTTCACCTTTTCCGCATTTCTTTGGAGTCCTAAGCTGTTATGCATAGGTATTGAACAAGTGAATTGCCCACATTTACTTATTGACTTAAACTTTTGGGTAGAACTAGTCGGTGCATGCAACTCAATATAGTATCGGAGCCAGAGATCTCGAGTTAAAATCCTAGCGGACGCGATCAAATAAAATAATTATAGCCGATATATATTTCCACGTTTGAGGCCTAAGGGAGTCTGGATGTGAGGGGGAGTGTTGAAATACAGATGAATTGCCCACCTTTTCTGATAAGTGATGTGTGCAACTGAATAATAAGCCACCATATGAGCATGCCCATCTGATTTAGGTACCTTACCGACCAAATCTTTTCTCTTCTTGTTGAATTTTGAACAATGCTTTGTTTCCACAGTCCATAGTTCTGCCCCTGGCTGTCAACAAAAACAGCTAAATTTATCTGATAAAAACATGTTTTGACCAAAACTGGTAACTTCCACGCACTCACTTTGACAGTTTGACCCATGTTACTGACTAATGCATCCTGAGACATCTGCTTTTCATATGTGATATATGAGTCAGAATACCACATCTTTTGATGTGCACAGAATATATGTGACAAACAAGTTACCATCTGTTTTTCATGTGGATGTTTCTTTAATCTTCAATACTGCACCATTATCCCTTTAAAAAAAAGACTGCAACATTATCCATTTATTTGTAGCATGGTCAAAAAAAAAAGGAAAATAAACCAAACATGAAGATATCTCAATGTGTTGCACCCAACAAAATTTATTGTAGTAACTCCAGTTAAGGCTGATATATTTGGTAGTGAAAAGTAGTAGTTTCAATATTTTCCACATCATCAGGCGTGCACTTTGTTAAAAGATATCAAAAGAAGTAGACTCTTGCTTGTCATCGCCAAACTCCAGCCTTAGACTACTATCGACCCCTTGAACAGTTTACAAATATTTTAGATATGGCATTTTGCATGGAACTTCAAAGACTTAATGTCTAAACATAATCACTCACCATGGGTTTGTGCAACTATGGTGTGGGCTAACGCAAGATCCTCCTTGAGCAGGGCTCTACTGCATATCCTAAAATTTTAGCAACATAGCTTCATCATGTGCATTGCACTGTACTATTCAATAAAGACAAACAGGATTAATTTGACCATAATTGCTATAGAGATGGTAAGGAACTTATAAATAAATAAATAAATAAATATTTATTTATCTTACTTAACTAGAAATCTAACCGTCTGAGGTGACTCTACGAACAGTAAGTTCAATTCCACCATTAGGTAGGGAACAATTTGTTCTTAAAAAGCAAATGCCATTAATTCAATTCTGTAACTTACCATATTGGCATTAAAATCATAAGGTATGTTTGTACAGGTTGTCTTGGGCAAGAATCCAACTGACATAGAAATTTTTAAAGACATCGGTATGGAGATTGTCACAAGATGCGATTGCTTGCCGCTTGCAATTAAGACAGTAGGTGGACTATTGTGCACGAAAAAAAGAACATTCAGAGACTGGGAAGAAGTTTCAAGGAGTGCTTCATGGTCCGTGGAAGGATTACCTGAGGAAGTTCACAGTGCCATTTATTTGAGCTATGCCGATTTGCCACCTCACTTGAAACAGTGTTTCCTACACTGTTCCCTATTTCCAAAAGACGAAGTTATCAAACGGGTGGATGTTGTTCAAATGTGGATCGCTGAGGGATTTGTACAAGATGACGGAACCTCAAAATTACTTGAAGATGCAGGAACCGAATATTACAAAGAATTAGTCATGAGAAACCTGCTAGAACCTGATGACCAATATTATGATCAATCAGGATGCACAATGCATGATCTTCTTCGATCATTCGCCAATTATTTGGCAAAAGATGAAGCTTTAGTTCTTACACAGGGCCAAAGCTTATGCAACATGACGACTAAACCTAAGCTGCGCCGGCTCTCCATAGCAAGCGAAAATGTGTTGACAAGTACCTTTAGTAATCAGAAGCAACTAAGGGCCCTAATGCTACTTCGAAGCACCACAGTTCAGCTGGATAAGTTCTTGCATGACCTGCCTAGGCTACGAGTGCTCCATCTGGGGGGTGTAAATCTGACAACCTTACCGTCTTCATTATGTGATCTGAAGCATTTAAGATACTTGGAGCTGTCTGGTACCATGATAAATACAATCCCAGATTCGATTGGAGACTTGAAATATCTGCAATATATTGGCCTGATAAATTGCATAAATTTGTTCAGTCTTCCTGTGAGCATAGTGAGACTGCATAAGTTGAGAGCTCTCCACATCATGGGGACCAATGTGAATGAAATCCCCAAGGGGATAGGGAAACTACAAAATCTTGTCGAGTTGACAGGTTATTTAACACACAACGACGATTCTGCAGGTTGGAACAGTCTTGAAGAGCTAGGCCACCTGTCCCAACTCAGCCTCTTGTATCTAAGCAACCTAGAGAAAGCATGCACTAGCTCCGCGGCCAAGAAAGCAAACCTCCAAGGCAAAGACCACCTTAGATACTTAAGCTTGGAGTGCGCAACAAGAATTGGTAATGGAAATCAGGTCAAAGATATTACACAGGAGGAGAAACATCAAATTGAGGATGTCTTTGAAGGGCTCTGCCCATCGCCTTACCTCGAAAACCTCTCACTTGTTGGCTTTTTTGGCCAGCAACTTCCTCAATGGATGAGCTCAGGCAAGATGGCTCTTAGGTGCCTAAGATCATTAAAACTCGAGGATTGTACCAACTGTGAGCAGCTCCCTGCATTGGGCCATCTCCCGAGTTTAGATTTCCTGCTGATCAAACATGCGCCATCTGTTATGAGAATTGGACATGAATTTCTCTACAGCAATACTATACAGACGAAGTCTCAGATGAGATTGTTCCCAAGGCTGGAGAAACTTGGATTTGATAGGTTGGATGGATGGGAAGAGTGGATATGGGACAAGGAACATGAGCAGGCAATGCCAAACATCTTTTCTCTGAAGATCATAAAATGCAAGTTGAAGTCTTTACCCCCTGGGCTTGTGCATCAAACCAGAGCCTTGAAAGAATTGATCATATCTGAAGCTTGCAACTTGAAAACTGTCACAAACTTCCTCTTTCTCAACCAGCTGTACCTCTATGACAATCCAAATCTCGAAATTCTTGCTAACCTCCCTAAACTGCGAAGACTTTCAGTTATCCAATGTCCCAACTTGAATGTAATCAAGGGTTTAACAGAACTGCAAAGCATTATAGTGCAGGACTATGGTGCAGAAGTGTTTCCACAATACTTGGAAGAAACAAGTACTGCAAAGCTAGAAGTTTTCTGCAATGAAGAAACCCTTAAACTAATAAGTCTACAAGAAGGTTC
Organism: Echinochloa crus-galli; assembly: GCA_900205405.1. Lineage (NCBI taxonomy): Eukaryota > Viridiplantae > Streptophyta > Magnoliopsida > Poales > Poaceae > Echinochloa > Echinochloa crus-galli. The sequence continues at coordinate 612,021 of OAMR01000161.1, forward strand.
AGAATGGTGCAAGGTCAAGCACATCCAAAATGTTAAAGCATATGCTCCCAAAGAAGGCAATCGTAGAGGATGGTATGTATTATACACTAAGGAGCCGTTTAGCTTGACCACAAACATCAAAAGGTGCTAAATATTTGAAATTACAGAGGCCTAATATTGTGTTAATTCATTTGGAATTTAGTCATCGAGAGCTGAATGGCAAGCTTTCAACGGGGCAATTAGAAAAGGTAAATGAAGCCATCGGATATTTATCTTAAAAAAAGGAGAGAAAGATGCAACTGCAGAATGATACGGTGACATGCTATTTGCAGTTTAAGAGGGCTACATTCAAAATTGATCCATTTGAATAGAGGGATCATGATTCTTGGGTCAGTTAAGTTGTGAAACATAAATAAATATACTGGCAGAAATGTGACTGCAGCAAGCTCAAAACCATGCAACTATAGGCTGGGAGGTGTGTAAATGTGCTGTACCAACATACTACCTCCGGTCATCTTTAGATGAAGTTTCAGACAACCAATTTAGCTTGATCACAGTTCATTTTCGATGTCTCAAACATCATATATAAAAGACCGGAGGTAGTAACAACACACTACTAGATATATGCAACCCAATTCTGGGAGCCGCCCACTGATATGGTCCTAGAAGCACGTCGTCTTTTTAGGTCTAAGATCTTCAGAGAAATTTTAATTGTTGCATGCTGGAGCAAATGGTGTCACAGAAATGTGATCATTTTTTTATTCGGCCAATACATCTCTGGATAGGTGGAAGGTCTTCTTCAAGGAGGAATTGAATTGGTCTACTTACAGAGCAAAACCCTCCTTGAAAGCCCCTTTACTGTCTTGGCTGAGTAGTTTCCATTGATTTCTTCTTTGCCTCTTTGCTTTGAGCCTAAGGCTCCCTTTGTCCATTTGTATATATTCATTTTTTATAAAAAAGAAAAAGATCCAGTAGGGGCCTTCCCTACGGTTTCGTCAAAATATTTTTTATAAAACTGAGATGGATCTTGCAAGTGTACCATGGGCAGAGGATGACTAGGAACTAAAATCAGGTGATCATATGACAACTCTGTAGTAGCCATTTGACACCATGGTTGAGTCCATTATACTCTACACTGGAAGGCTCTGGATATTTCTTTGATGAAAGCATTGCTCTGATAAGGATTTCTCTAAAGCAATTTTTTCCATCAGTGTATCCGGAAGGTGAAGGGCGGGCTTGGTAAAAGTTTCATGTTCAAAATTACATACAGAACATAGCAGTGAAAATTCTGATGTCCTCCCACTATGTTATTAAACTTTGCAGACATTAACCCAAAGATCTCCATCTATTCTGAGTAAATCTGGTGTGTCTTTGCTCCTACTTGAGATACTGAACTACAGATTACTTCCTCTATATAGGTAATCCTATAATTTATTATATAATTTTGTGCCTCCTTATCTGGTAAGAAATCTGCACATTCCTTTTCAAGCCCCAGCCTCTGCACATTTGTGCGGGTAAGGTTTGGGCGCTATTACAACCCTTCCCCAGACCCCGCACGGTGCGGGAAGCCTACGGCACTGGGTACGCCCTTTTTTAGTGTATCCGGAAGGTGATTTGGTTAGTTAATTAGCAGAAAGCTAAACAATCCCTTCAGTGAAAGTTTCTAGATGTTTTAAGTCTTCAGTTACTAACATATAACTTCATCATTATGCTGGCACAAAAGTAAAATTTAGCAGAACATTTTTGTAAGGAACATACTATGTTCATATGATTATTATGTGATTAATCCAAGAAAGTTAAGAAATATATCATTGTTGAAGATGCAAAACTTTTACAGATCGTGTACCATCTAAATGGACACAGGAATTCTGATAAGCAACACTACTCAGGAAGTCAGGAATACATTATTGTAGCAGGCTTCTGATCTCTAAATCAAAGGCAAAAACTACGCAATTACTTATTTCAAAAAAAAATGCAATTACAGGTACGAACTGGTAAAGATGTGGTGACTTTGGGGAACGGAAGCGAATGCTCCTAGAGGCCGCGCGCTAATGGCGACCGAACACAGCCCATGTACCAAATCCCACCAAATCCAAGCCTTCATATATTATACGTACATATACGCGGATGGAACCTCACCTCGCAACATAGCCGGGTAGGCGACACTAGCAGGAACCTTCTTCTGCAGGTGCAGCGGCGTCGCCGCGCCGTCGCCTGCTGTGGCTCCGGGTGAATCGGCGGTCTTCCTTCTCTGCACAGGGCCACAACCCTTTGTGACAGCTGACAGATCTGCCGCCGGGGCCTGTAAAACAGCAGGGCAGGTCATAGACACATAAACAAATAATTTCAAAATGCATTGGACAAAAGTAAACGAAAAACAAAAAATCTAAATTACTCTAAACAAAATCTGGACAACCCTTAAATTTTATTTTGATTTATTTTATACCTATAACTATTTTAATCAGTACAATCTACCCTTCTACAAGAGTTGTATTTTTTTTATTTTTGACGGAATCGGTAGATGATTCCCCTCTGAGAATAATCTATTTTAGGGATTTTTATACTAAGTTATGTTTTCTTTTTGATCAAGTTTGTAAGTCGTAATCAGTGTATCTTAAGTTATAAATAGTGGCCTAAAGGCTACGACTACGTAGAAAAATTGTACACATAAAATCAAACAAACTTTTACTTCATTCATATCGCATCTACTTTGAAACCCTAGTTTAAGTAGTTCACGAGTTCTTTCAAGTCTTCGCAGTGTTGCATCATCTTGATCTCCTAAAAGTTATTGAACAAGTTAGATTTCTTAATCTGGTTTGTTCACCAGGTTATCGTAATCGTTAGATTATAGGTTTAATGCATCACTTTTATCTAGATCTAATTATTACACCTCCTATATTGAACGTTGCTGCGTAGCCAATCAGATTATTAGCCGATTCTAGGTTATTTTGGTCTGCTTTGCTGTTTGGTTCAAAGTTATCGGTATTTGCTAGACCTTAATAGATTTATCTGTTTAATTCTGTTAAGTTTTTAGTTTTTATCACCGATTTATCAGTCTACATTCGAGATTCATATCGGCTCCTAAGCTTTTAAGCGTATAGCCGGTTTTAGCTTGAATTCGTACTTTAAACCATCATCGACTGACTTTAGCCGATCTAATACACAAAAGGACAGTTCAGAATCATATATGATATGTGAATTTCACATGATTTCATCCCTTGTCAATTACAGGTCAAATTGACTGGCATGCCCTGAACCTAAAGATTATCGGCTCGTCATCAGAGTGAAGCAAATCTCCGAGGCCGATCGTGTGTTTACGCAGATTGTTATCACCTGACTTTTTTGTGTCAACACCTCCACATTCTACACACAGAGCACACAATTATATGAGTCCAGATGCATATTTTTCCTGTGTAGCATGTTCCTTGTATTGAGTCGATCTCATAAAAATAGCCAGAAAAAAAGTTGTGTTTGTTTTGGACTGATTTCCACACCACTTAAAAGGGGGAAGCACGAAAAGAACCTCTGAAACTTGAGTAAGCTTGCCTGGATGTGAACTCCAGAGACCCCAGATATAGTGCCACTGATCAGCCCGTTGATCATCAAGTTGCAAGCTGAGTATTAAATTCATGTGCTCATCCAATTGCTCTGTGGCTAATTGAGGCAGGTGAAGTTTTCGGTCCATAGGCATGCTTAAGAATCTACTCATTGAAATATTGTCCCTCCTAGCAAAGGAATGGAGCTGTGAAAATCTCCATTGCAGGATGCCAAGATTCCACTGGTCTTTCTAGAACAGCACAGAGTCACATTTCTGAGCATTGTAGGAAGCTATGATGAAGAATTTGTCAGACAAGGACATAATATCTCTCCACCAAAATGAACCAACCTAAGTTCTGATATGAGGAGGCTTGCTATTTCTATATAGATGCCTCCAGGTAAGATTTACCCATGGAAGATCAGCCTTGTTGTAGAATTTGTGCAAAAAATTTCAACAAGAGGGTTGTATTCTAAGTTCTAAGATCAATAGTGCCTAGGCTACCCTCCACTTTGAGCCTGCAGGCATATTTCCACGCTACCAAATGACCACCCTTTTTTGAAATATCCTCCCCTGCCTAGAGACAGTGCTTCCTGTATTTGTCAATCTGATCCAATGTTTGGTAGGGTAACTTCATGGCACACCTGTAAAAGATAGGCATAGCTGAGTAAATGGAGTTCACCAAAATTAGTCTCCCTCAATAAGATAGGTATTTAGAAATACCCATCACATGTCTTTCTACTCTACCCAGTATGGGCATGAACTCTGAAACAGAGGGTCTGGTTGTGCCAAAGGGAACACCTAGATAGGTGAATGGCATGACACCAAACTGACATCCCAGGCTTGTAGACAAGAGTACCAATTTGTCATGATCAACATTTATTTGCACCAAAAAGGATTTAGAAAAGTTCACTTTGAGATCGGTTGCAGTGGCAAATGTATTGAGCATCTTCTTCAAGGCTATCAGCTGATTAACATCTGTAGAACGACTAGAAGGGTGTCATCGGCATATTGAACAATGGGATAATCACCCCCATATTTAGAACCAAGGGTATGTGAGAGAATATGTCTATCAACAGCATCATTAACAATATACTGGAGTAAATCAACAGCAAAAAAAAAACAAGAGAGGAGACAATGGATCCCCGGTCTCACTCCACTTCTACACTTAAAAAGGTTTCCCAGGGACACCATTGAGTAAAACTGATGATGATCCCGAGGATAGGATGCTCCTAATCCAACAGATCCATAGTTCAGAGAAACCTTTGTGTATCAAGACCTGGAGAATAACTTCATGTTCAACTTTATCAAAGGCTTTTTCAAAATCTAGTTTCAGAATGACAATTTCTCTTTTAGACTTGTGGCAGATGTGCATGAATTGGAAAGCCCAAGCCAAGCAGTCCTGTATTGTTCTGCCCTTGATGAACCAATATTGGTTGGTGTGGACAACTTGAAGAATGACCTATTGCAGTCTATTGGCTAGGAGTTTTGTGAGGAGTTTAAGGGAGTAATTCAACAAGGAGATGGGCACGTAGTCATTTATGAACCTTGGACCATCCTTCTTGGGTCACTACAACACATATGGCCTTTTATGACAAATTTCTGGTGACAATAGACTAAGACTAATTAAAAAACGTCATAAACTAAGACTAATTAAAAAACGTCATAAACTAAGACTAATTAAAAAATGTCATAAACTAAGACTAATTAAAAATCGTCATTAAGAATGATCGCTTTTGTGACGATTTGAATGGAAAGGTATGGCTTAGTGACGAAAATCAGATTCTCGTCACTAAGACTAATTAAAAATCGTCATAAACTATTTTATTGTCAAATTGGGATGAATCTCTACTACTTTTCATGACAACTAGCAAGCGTCACAAATTTATATTGATATTATATCATCATAATTTTTTGTGAGTCTTTAAAATACATATAAGTCCTACCTCTTTTGATAATATTGATGAATTTAAATCTATAAAGTTTCATAAGTTTCTTTATGTCAACTTACTGATAAATAATTTGCTAAGTGAGGATTATACCTTTTTTCTTGAGGGGAAAGTGGGGACTTTTTTCATGAGGGGAAAGTGGGGATTATACGTAGTACGTATGTATAATATAACGCTTTGTGACATAATAGATAACAAATAATACTCTGTTGGGCCGGACTAGCTTTCTTTTATCGGGCCGGACTAGCTTTTTTATTTGACAGTCATGGGTGCCGGATTAGCCTGGCCAAGCACTTTGCTCGGCCCGGCCTGTGAGCGCTAGAACGGCCCATCTGTTTGGCCCGTGCATCTCGAGCGCTGCACGTTTAGCAAAAAAAGTCTACAAAAAATAGGAGGTGGGCGAGAATCGAACCTGAACCTGAGACCTTGAGGTAACATGTAAGCACGCCGTAGCCATACCACTGCAACTTTTGCTTCCCTGTGACAACCAACCGCATGCAGTTTTATTATTCAAAGTTCCTACATCCGAATATCACGCGGTAGCGAGCTATTGGCTGGGGGGCTTCGGATCCGTGTGTGCGGGCGCTAAGGCCACGTGGCGGTGCCTGCATGCTGCCTCCATATGAACATTGATCTTTTCTCTTTTTAATCTGGAATTATATGTTGTAATTGGTATTAATCCCTCGAATGAACTTCAAATTTGATGATATTTTTTCTGAGTTTTTGTAAAATCACGATTTTGCATATAATGGTGTTTGTTTGTATGTTACTTGCTATTTCTTTAACCTTGTACATATGGCTTGTTTTCATCTACCGAGTAGATAATAGAAAAAACATGTTTTTGTATGAGAATTGGTAATGTAACTTTATATTTGATAATGCTATAGTAAACAAAAGTTTGTGTCTAAATTTAAGGTGCATACGAATTTAAAATTGTAATGAGGTATTGAAATCTCAAAGATTGAGTTGAGTAATAAGAAACTATGTGAGAGATGTATCCAATTATGAACAATGTAGGGTCTTGCTTGACTAAAACTATCTAAATTTTTTATGGCAAGCTTATGAACCAAAAATGGGTGACCAGTGACTAGCAAACTCCCTGCAAAGCCTGAACAGATCTTCCTTAATAATGTTCCAACATTTCTTGAAGAAGATTCCATTAAAGCCATTAGGACCAGGAGCATGGTTATTGGACATATCTTTCAGTACAACTGCTATTTCCTCTGGTGAAAAGGGGGCATCCAAGACATGAAGAGGTACTTGTTGAAGGAAGTTAGCCAAATGATAGTGAATGTCTATAAATCCAGACACCCTAGCCTGTCTCTGAAGGCATTCCAAAGGGCTCCAGCCTTCTGTTCATGATATGTTAGCAAACAACCATCTAGCATATGGATCACTGGAATAGCTTTCTTTCTCTAGGAATGAGTTGTCATAGCTTGGAACAGCTTGGTGTTTTCGTCCCAAACTTCACTCATCTCTCAGTGTTTCTCTATTTCTAATAAATCCTTCTAGCCGTCTCCAACAGTTTAGCTAAGTGAACTTTAACAAGCATTCTGAACCTTCTTTCAGCCATATCTAGAGGTCTATGATCTTCCAGACCATCCAGTAATGCAAGCACAAAATTGCAGTTGCAAATGAGTCTGTCAAGTTTGGATAGTTGCTCGCTCCAATGCTTCAGACTGAAGCAGACCTGTTTGAACTTGCCATTTAAAGTTTGAGCTGCATTGGCATAAAATGGAGTAAAAAATCCAGTGCAGGTCCACCACATCCATAAAACCCTCAAAATCTGTCCAGTAGTTTTCAAACCTGAATAAATTAGATTTAGGGATGGATGTGCCAATGCTGATGACATAGGGACAATGGTCTAAGACTGGCCTACTCAGGACCCTAACAGACGTGTCTGGGTAAGAGTTTGTCCATGAAGCAGAGGTGAAAACCCAGTCTAGCTTCTCTAACAGGGGATCAAGCTGCATGTTACTTCAGGTAAAGGCTCGACCAGTGAAGGCAATGCCAACTAGGACCAAATGCTGGATGAGATCATTGAAAACTAGCATATCCGACACATTACCACAAGGCTTATTTATGTTCCCCAGGTAAAAATCACCATCTAGCACCCAATCTTCAAAATCAGAGGTGTCAAGATGATACAACCAAAAGATGAAAGCTTCCTTGCCAATGGCATTTGCAGGCCCATAAATATTTGACAAGTGAAAGGAATGCCTAGATATGCAGCACACAAACTTTATGGTGATACAGTAAGCATTATTCAGGACCAAGGAACCCGAAAACATGTTAGAATTCTAGATTACAACCAACCGACCTGATGCCCTAACCGAGGAAAAGAACTCAAACATATTCAGATGTCTTGGGCGGAATTTTTTGTTGGATGATTCAAAGGACTCTCTTTTTGTTTCCTGAATACAAATGATTGAGGCAACACTCTCTGCAATCTTATCTCTCAAAGCATCCCATTTGTCCTGGGAGTTAATCCCATAGACATTCTAGACCAGAATATTATTGTTTCTATTCCTATTCATTGAAAAACACAGTGTAAAGGGACATTGGGACCCTTAGGGCTAGAGACAAACAGAACATCCAGCAAAACGACAGAGAGAGATATAGAGCAACAACCAGAGAGTATTGATAAGATAACAAGGTTTGTCACACAAGCTAATAAAGTAGCAGGAGGAAGTAGGTCCAACACGCCAAAGAAAAGTATAGATCTAAAACAAGCCCATGAGCAAACGCTATTACATTTCATTATCATCATCGTCTAACTAAAGCAAGGCGGCAGCAAAACAACGCTAGGCTGCAAGTGGAGGAAACCAACGGCCATGCCCTGGATGGTGGCAGTAGGTGGTAGGGAGCCGCAGTAGCCTTTGTGTCTTCAACTTCCATGCGAGCAGAGCATATCACTACAAGGGGCTCTAGGTAAACAACTGGGCTATCAGCAGCAGCAGATTGTCCGGATTCAAGCGTTTGCTCTGGCGCAGGAATGCTGCCAAGGGGCTGACTTATTAAGAGGTTCAAAACACGTGAGAAGTTGATGCTATAGTTTGAATCTTACTGACAACCAATTGACTGCATTGGCTTTTGTTGACATCGATTTTGGCTTGAACCAAAATATGTTTAAATAAAATATGTTGATGGCTAAATTCTATTCAATTAATATTTAATAAAATAATTATTTCTTTATAAAGGAAGAAATTAATGTGAAACATGTGTATTCTGTTTATGAACTCGGCACGCATACAAATACGTACACGGCCGTATTCAGCTACGCTGTAAATCTGAAAATAAAATATTTCCCTAAGCTAGCCAACTCAGTGGCGTAATCTACTTTGCCATATGAGGGGTATGCTGATCAACGAGAGAAGATCGAGGAGATACAAGTGAAATGAGTGAACATAACTCGTGCACGAGTATGCACGTGTGTGCATATGCACGTTAAATAATCGTGCTTGGCTAGTTAAATAATTGTGCTTGGGCTAGCCCGCATGTTAGTTATGTTATATCCTACCTTAAAGTTTATACGACGAGCTGACACTATAAGAGAAGCCATCGTCCGCCCCTCTCATATACCTCGGTGTATTAAAAAGCGATGCTAATGCAACATTAGCACCGGGTGTAAAATTAGAACGCCCTTGGGAACCTTTAGCACCGGTTGGTAACACCAACCATCGGTGCGCTAAAAGTCTCCTTTAGCACCGGTTGGTGTTATGACCCGTTGCTAAAGGGTCACCGTCCTTTAGCATCGGGTCGTAATTACGAACCGGTGCTAAAGCACCGGGTGTTGTTACGACCCGGTGCTAAAGGACCTTTAGCACTGGTTCGTAAATACGACCCGATGTTAAAGGGGGTGTCACATGCTACTTCAAAAGTAGCGCATTTTCTATCCTATCACATGCGCTATCTAGGTGAGATGGTTAGGTGGGTACGCGCGAGCTCAGAGGTCCCGAGTTTGAATCCTGCAACACACAAATATGCAAATATTTTTAGCTAGTGCCTAAATTTAGCACTGGTTATTTGATCCGGTGCTACCTTTAGCACCGAAAAAGTAGCACCGGTTGAAAACCTGGTGCTAAGGGGTTTTTCCAACTGATGCCAATACGAGCTTCTCCGGGCTTCTCCGGTAGTGTGAGGTGATGAAAGCTAACGAGAAGCTAGTTTTCCAAGCCATAATACATCTCGCGCGTTGAACCGGCCGGGTGACAAGTGATAAAGCTTTCCCTTAAGGTAGTGACTTATTTACAGCCGGCCGTGCACCCGTCTACCGGAACGGCCGGCTTCCGCCCAGGCGCGCCGATGGCGGCGACGCTTCATTTCCCCTGTGGGCCCCCATGTCATTGTCTCCCGTCGAAACGCGCCGACACGCGCCGCTTCGTTCCCCTGGGGGCCCCAGATGTCATTCAGACATGAGAATTTCTAGTGTTTTCAAAGCATTCGACTACGCGCCCCTGTTCATTTCCTCCTCCTCATTTCATTTTCGTTTCTCTCTCTAGGGTTCCTTTCTCTCTCTCGAGTTCCAGGCGATTCGCCTCTTCCCATTGTTTCCCCGAGAAGGAATCGCAGATCCAAGGTGGGGGATAGCGGCGGCGCGAGCATGCACGGTGAGCTCATTGCATCTACGCTTTTTTCATCGCTTTTTGATTCCGCTGCCCGCTTTTCCGAGATGAACTACTGATTTTTGGGACGGGATTTGGACTGAGACGGAGCGACGAGCGCCCTGATATCTCATCGGGGGGGGGGGGGGGGGGGAGCGGTATTTCCACGAAGGTGAGACACATTCGTTTGGTTTTTGGCCCCCCTCACGATTTTTGCGATTTTTCTGACTGTGTGTGGGTGATTTCTCTCGTGTTGTGCATGATTTCTACTGGGAGGATTTGGAAGACAGGGAAGGATTTCTACGGGAAGGATTTCTACAGGAAGGATTTCTACGGGGGAAGGATTCGGGGGTCCAGGGGGGAGCACGCGCACTGAGGTGAGATTCATCCCCTGCATTTTCCCCCATTCTGTTGACTCGTCATATACTATTGAAGTGCCATGCCTAGATCCATCCCTTCCTGATGCTGCTGCTGTATTTGCCGATTTTTGTTCAGTTTCATGTTACTACCTGCTTCTGTATTACGTTTGATTGGCTAGTGAGATTTACGTTGGATTTTTGCCTATTTGTGTCTAGTTTCTGTTTGTTATTAGGATCAGGTCAGTGAGATGCGATTCGACAGTAGCTATCAGGGACAATAGGTTGTTTTTTACCCTAGCTATTCCAATTCCTAAAGCCAGTTCTGCCCAGCATTCTTCTGTGTCTCACCTATGCAGTTAGGAACAAAAACACACAACATGGTGACAAACAAAGCCCCGCTTCCACAGTTTTCTTGCTCACTCCCGGCACCAATGCCTAACGAGGCAGTATAAATACTCGGCAGCGAAACTGTTCACATGCCTAATGGAGCATCACGCTGCTCCACCGACAGTAGATTATCTGGAGACAGTAGCTATCAGGGGCAGTGAGACGCGACTCGACAGTAGCTATCAGGGACAATAGCCTTTTTTTATTCGCGGGTAATGCTGTAGTTTATCGGCCTGTCATGTGTGTAGCATTTTTCTGTTTTTTGACATGCATGCTTGTGTTATCATGTTGTTTGGTTTTTGATAATCATGAAAAGATGTTAAGCATTTTTTTTGTTTTTGACATCTATGCCTGTGTTATTGATTATCACTTTCTTATTGGTAATGCAGACCAAGAAGATAATTACCATTATTTCGATACTTTTTTGTTTTTTTTATTTTTCAGCTGCACCTTTTGTGTTTCAACTCAGGGTTTGGGGAAGAGAAGGGGGCAACCTGGGCCTGATATCCCAGAGGCAGGGAGGAGTAGCGGGATCCTACGAAGGTGAGACATGTTCGCTTTTGTGCTTTGTTTGTTCAGTGATGGTGATTTTTTTTTTTGACGGGGGGTTTG
>OAMR01000161.1:623456-636939 GCA_900205405.1 Echinochloa crus-galli
GGGGGGGTTGGGGGCTGGGATTCACATGTATGTAAGTAGGTAATGCTGTAACAATAATAGCTTTTAGTAAACATGTAAGTTGATTAATGTAGCAGGGATAATACTCCTTTTTTTTTGAATGACATGATTTACTTCAGTTGGTGCGACTTGACCAATGTAGTTGGCAAGACATGATACATCTTTCTGCTGCAAATGATAACTTTCAAAGAACCTGCGTTTTGGTTTTGTTGAAGAGCAGCTGCCTTTTTTTTGCTCTTTTTTCCCAGCAAGGTGAGGCTACCATTTCTTGCTACTCTAGTTTGTCTAGTAGTCAGCAAATCTTTAATATCCGCTTGTATAAGGTATAATTTCAATAGTGGTAATAGGTCCTTGCTAATTATCCTAGATTTTTTTGAATCTTTTTTTTTCACCACTGAAGTCTATACTTGAGCCAACGGAAATCCAGCGAGTGGCCTATGTGTTTGTGGGCTGAAGTTGTCAGGGTCCCCTATCAACGGGTTTTGCACGCCTGATGATGACTTCAGCCTTGCAAACCCTGTAAGTCCCGGTTTGGTGGCTCCCAGGATGGATGTGGTTTAGATAGGCAATTATATTATTATACATAGGCAATATTAATGTTATAGGTAGGCAATATTATTGTTATAGGTAGGCAACAACTTTTCTGAATCTTTTTTTTCACCACTGAACTCTATACTTGAGCCAACGGAAATCCAGCGAGCGGCCTGTGTGTTTGTAGGCTGAAGTTGTCAGGGTCCCCCATCAACGGGTTTTGCACGCCTGATGATGACTTCAGCCTTGCAAACCCTGTAAGTCCCGGTTTGGTGGCTCCCAAGATGGATGTGGTTTAGATAGGCAATTATATTGTTATACATAGGCAATATTAATGTTATAGGTAGGCAATATTATTGTTATAGGTAGGCAACAGCTTTGGTTTAGAATATGCATTTTTTTCAGATTGGAAAAATACCAGCCCATGCTCTCATTTTCCTGATTTTTTCTGTTTTTCCCATGTAAGGATGTCATTCCTGTAGTAATGTTTTGCTGTCATTTTTTCTCACTGAATAATGTTGCTCACTGAATAATGTTTGCTATAGTTCATCTAATACCTTTTTGATCTCTCATCGGAAGCGCAAGCTGTGGTTACCAGATCTTTGGCAGAATGCCTAGACGACCTATGCAGCAACAAGAACGCGCACCACCACCCATTGCGGTATGTCCTTGAATATTCTTTATAGTTTCAGAAACAATTTAGATACATCATAATCTAATTTTTTTTGTTTGTTCGTGGACCCTTTTCACTACCATGTTTGGCTGATCAAACCCAGTTTTTATTCCCAGCTACGCAGGAACAGGGCAACAGCTGCCCGACTTGTTAAGTTATACAAGGATATGTCGCCAGATCAGCGAAGGGTCATATAAGACATGGGTTTCGGTGGTCTGCTCAAGATTGCTTGCCACACGTTACCAGCAGAGTTTTCAAGTTGGCTCATGGCTGATTGTTTCGACGCCGATTCATCCCAACTTGTACTACCAGGGAGGGGCAGAATTGCAGTTACAGCCGAGTCTGTGCATGACATATTTGAGCTCCCGATCGGTGGCGAAGAAGTGAAGTATGAGCTTGATGTGGAAGCAATCAACTTCATTCATGAGAAGTACGGTCTTGATAAGGGGTGTGCACCTAGAATTGAGACAATTCTATCAAGATTGAAGGAGAACAAGGAAGCTAACGAGGATTTCAGAAGATCATTTCTCATTATTGCTGTTTCAACATTTTTGTGCCCTACGACTGGTCTATGTATCAGTCCTAGGTGCTACCCACCGCTTGTAGATCTGTGTCGTGTGGACAAGCTGAATTGGTGTCAGTTTGTGGTTCGGCAGCTCAAAGATGCTGCTTCGAAGATTGAACAGAAAAATTCTGTTAGGGGGTGCCTTCTTTTACTTGTGGTAAGTTCATTGGCAAACTAAAGGTAACAAAAAGCCAATATGTGTCATATTTTTTTCACATTGTTGTGCTCTTGTAGTTCATCAGCCCCTGTGCAAGTCTTTTTAAAGTCTTTTTTTCTTGCTCTTATTGTACATTTACAGATCAAGGATCTGGGTCATTCTGCTGTTCAGGGATCACTATTCGCAATGGATGACATAAGAAGATTCATATCAGCAAAAGTCCCAGAGGCCTCATAGAACAGGTGATTATACATGTTCTGTTCCACATTTTTCCAAAGTTCACAACATAACATGTCTACCTGGGGGCAATTATATTGTAATGCACAAGTAATAATACTGTTAAATAGGGGCAAGAAAATATATATTGATTATTGAGCAACATAACATGTTTAGGTGAGCAATTATATTTGACTTGCGCATGCAAATAATGTTGAATAGTGGAATTTTTTCATGCCATCTTTTTTTCTTATGTCCCTGCTATTGTTTGCTATTGCAGGGGCATAGACAATTGTCAAATGCTGTGAGCAAGTTTTGCCAGGGGTTTACAGAGCTTATGGGCAACTTCCTTCAGGATCTGTGCAAATCAGCAGATGCTTCTCAACCACAAGATTCAGAACCACAACCCTCGACATCACACATGCAAACCAGGTCAAAGCGTGCCAGGACAAATGGACAGATGAATGCAGGATTGGATTCAGACTACAATGAAGATGATATGAATGAAAATGAAGAAACAGATGAAGATGATGGAAGCTTGCCCCCTATGGCGGACGATAGAGTCCCTGATGCCTTGGAAATTCAAATGGACATGGTGACAAGCACAACAACAAAGGTACTCCAGCAGATGGACAACAAAAAGGAACTGGAGAGCAAGAACCCAGAGATGGAGACCCTGTTGCAACAGCGGGTTCTGCACAACCCCAGCAAGGAGACCACAATGATCCAGTGGCTCCAGCTCCAGCGGTACTTGCACCAGTGGGACATGTAGATGGACAACAGGAAATAAATGATGATGAGGTGCCACTGACTGTCCGGCTAAAAAAGATCCAATCAAACATGAGGTCAGCTGCCAGATCGGATCCTGTGTCTCTAGAAGTTGTAGCCCCGACTTTTATAGATTTGAATAGGAGGCGAGATAGGTTAAGGCTGCCAGAACAGATATCAGTTGCCAATGTCCAACCGAGCATAGCTGCTGTTAATTTGTGTCAAGGAGAAGGCAGTACAACAGCGGTAGACAGACATAATTCCTGGGATTTCACACCACCGGAGTGCAACATAATGAAGTTTGTCGAAGAAGATGATGAAGAAGAAGAAGATCAGATCACATATCCAGCCAGAGCAAGCTTCACACCATATGAGGTTGTCGACGATTTTCCTGAAGAAGATTATTACAGTGAACGGCAGCAAAAGGTCAGTTCAATGGTGGGGCAGCAAAATGTGAGTTCAAAGTTTGTGGAGGCATGCACTAGCAGAATAAACAGCAACCAAAATGTTGTGACTGGTAGTAAAGAAGATATGCCCCCCTGCACAACTGATCAGGGTAACTCCTCCAGAAATGGTGCCAGAGCCTGGGAGTGCTAATTCGTCTATCACTCCTTCACACCAACCCCCACCAAGAAGGTTATTAAAAAGGTCCGCTGTACTACAGTCACCATACATTGACTTCGCAGCGAGGAAGATATTCAATTGCAACAAGGCTGTGCGTGACTTATACAGTACAGTGTGTGCAGCTCGAGGAAGGTATAACACGTGCCTACATATATGCATTTTCATTATTTCCAGTTGTATATTATCTTCTTTTTTTGAATCAATATGGCCTTTTTTGTCTCTACTTCTCACACACTTTTTTCCTTTTTTGCTTTTTTTGCCACAGCTTCATATAATCAATTACTCGTACTTCCATGTTACCCTAGATGATCTTAAAAGTTCTGTTAAACCAAGGGGAAGCCTGTCCAACACTTGTGCTGAAATTGGTTTGTATGTCATTGACCCCAAGGGCAGGAAGGCTATCAAGCGCGTTCTCCCACTACGAGTCTTGGTGAGTCCTTTTTTTGCATTCTGTTACATGCCATACAAGTAATATAGTATTAGCAGGTAGGCAATGTAATATTATTGTACAAGCCAATCATAGTTCTTTGTTAGGCAAATTACTGTTTTTTTCAAGCATGCCTACTATTTGCTGTTCATTGATTTTTTCGGTTCCCTAGATGTGCCACTGTCCCCAGCTGCCATGCTATGCATTTGCGTTGCAGCAGGGCCTGGGCTGCAGCTTTTTGTACTTGAGCTAGTCTGCACAGTAGGCATGCATAGGTCCCACTCTCTTTCTAGTGATGATTCTGGACAAAAGAAGGCACGTCATAATGATAGAGCTCATTGGCCAATCATCAGGGATGCACATGATCATGGATCAATACGCGTTCATGTACATGATCGGCTAGGAAGCAGAAGAAGTGTGCACAATCAGATCGAGGAACTAGCCGATGCTCGTGTACTTGATGAAGACATCTTGTGCCACGAACTAGAGTGTCAACGTAAAATGGAGCATCACCAAGAACATGATCTCTAGCATGAGCAGGATAGAAACACGACTACAACTATGACCCGAAGTCCTCAATGGTGTCCTGCAGGATTGTCTAAGTTCCAGAAGAAAAAGAAGGCTTCAACTTTTGCGACAGATACAGCAAGATGAGGAGATGATCCAACGAGAGGAAGAGATGATCAATGGGAAAAAAATTGTCAAATCTCAAGTGTGGTGCATCAAGCAAAGAGACGATAAAGAGAATGCTCCATCGGTTAACATTGTATTCATCTTGCCGAAAGAGTTCATGACTCCAGCTTATGAAGAGAGTGATGAAGAAGCTGTGGCCATATTGAAGTTGTCCACGCCGATTCTTCACTTAGCTTTGCAACAGACAATCCTCAGATATGGGGTTTATGGTGTGGAGTGCATCTCTGAAAAAGTATGGGAAAGAGACTTCCTTAAGATGTCTGAATTCGAACTAAAGCCGATCCAAGCAGTCGGCTCTGAAGAATCGTCCTGGTGGATGAAGATGAAGGAGAGCTTGGGCACGGGTTTATGTCGGCGGATGAGTTGGAACAAGTGGATATTAGAGATGGTGACAATCCAAGGCCGACATTTATTAGTGCCAAGTTAGATCCTGAGTACAAACATGAGTTGATTAAATTGTTAAAAGAATTTAAAGATTGTTTTGCTTAGGAATACTATAAAATGTCTGGATTAGACAGACAGATCAATTGTAGAGCATCGGCTGCCAATTAAACCTGGGCATCGGCCGTTCCAGTAGCACGCAAGGCATTGTAAACCAGAAGTGTTGCCTGACATTAAGACCGAAATTACCCGTTTAATTGACACAAAGTTTATAAGTCAATGTCGATATGTCTATAAGAAGAGTGGAAAATTTAGAGTTTGTATAGATTTCATGGATTTGAGCAAAGCGACTCCAATGGATGGGTGTCCGATGCCAATGGCCGATGTGTTGATAGATGCTACTTCATGGCATAAGGTGATCAGTTTTATGGATGGCAATGTTGGATATAATCAAATATTTATGGCTGAAGAAGATATTCATAAGACTGCATTTAGGTTTGTATGAGTGGGTAGTTATGACCTTTGGATTAAAAAATGCTGGGGCTACGTATCAGAGTGCAATGCCTTATATTATAGTCTCATCGTCAAGATTATGGAAATTTATATAAACAATGTGGTGGTTAAACTAAAGGTTACCAAGAACATTTAGCCGATCTGCGTAGGGCACTGGAGTGCACATGGAATCATGGTTTGAAAATAAATCCAAATAAATGTGCCTTTGGTGTATCGGGTGGTCAATTCTTGGTTTTCATGGTTCATGACCGAGGAATTGAAATTGGGCAGAAAAGTATTTTTGTAATAAACAAAGTTGTCGCTCTTGGAAGCAAAAAGAACTCCAATCATTGATTGGTAAGATTAATTTTATCAGAAGGTTTATATCGAACTTGTCTAGGAGAATTCAACAGTTTAGTCCATTGTTAAAGATAAAGGCCGATCAAGAATTTGTTTGGGGGAAGGATCAGCAAAAAGCTTTCGAAGACATAAAGCGGAATGTTGCGTCTCCACCAATTTGGGTTCCAACCCAGAAGAATAAGCCGTTTAAGTTATATTTATCGGCTGATGATCAAGCTATCAGATCAGCCCTTGTTCAAGAATTTGAAGGAAAGAAGCGTGCAATTTATTATATAAGTATAAGACTCCTAGACACAGAGACCAGGTATTTTTCGGTTGAAAAACTTTGTTTATGCTCGTACTTTTCTTTCACCAAGCTTAAACATTATTTATTACTGGCTGAGTGCATCGTTGTTAGTAAGGATAATGTAGTCAAATATATGTTGTCATTGCCGATCTTAAATGAGAGAATCGGAAAATAGATACATGCTCTGTCTGAGTTTGATTTGCGATATGAATCGGCTAATTAAAGCTGTAAAGGATAAGTTATTGTTGATTTTATTTCGCAACATTGTGGTTCCGCTGTAAATTCTTTGGAGCATGCTCCCTAGTTCATTGATTTTTTCGGTTCCCTAGATGTGCCACTGTCCCCAGCTGCCATGCTATGCATTTGCGTTGCAGCAGGGCCTGGGCTGCAGCTTTTTGTACTTGAGCTAGTCTGCACAGTAGGCATGCATAGGTCCCACTCTCTTTCTAGTGATGATTCTGGACAAAAGAAGGCACGTCATAATGATAGAGCTCATTGGCCAATCATCAGGGATGCACATGATCATGGATCAATACGCGTTCATGTACATGATCGGCTAGGAAGCAGAAGAAGTGTGCACAATCAGATCGAGGAACTAGCCGATGCTCGTGTACTTGATGAAGACATCTTGTGCCACGAACTAGAGTGTCAACGTAAAATGGAGCATCACCAAGAACATGATCTCTAGCATGAGCAGGATAGAAACACGACTACAACTATGACCCGAAGTCCTCAATGGTGTCCTGCAGGATTGTCTAAGTTCCAGAAGAAAAAGAAGGCTTCAACTTTTGCGACAGATACAGCAAGATGAGGAGATGATCCAACGAGAGGAAGAGATGATCAATGGGAAAAAAATTGTCAAATCTCAAGTGTGGTGCATCAAGCAAAGAGACGATAAAGAGAATGCTCCATCGGTTAACATTGTATTCATCTTGCCGAAAGAGTTCATGACTCCAGCTTATGAAGAGAGTGATGAAGAAGCTGTGGCCATATTGAAGTTGTCCACGCCGATTCTTCACTTAGCTTTGCAACAGACAATCCTCAGATATGGGGTTTATGGTGTGGAGTGCATCTCTGAAAAAGTATGGGAAAGAGACTTCCTTAAGATGTCTGAATTCGAACTAAAGCCGATCCAAGCAGTCGGCTCTGAAGAATCGTCCTGGTGGATGAAGATGAAGGAGAGCTTGGGCACGGGTTTATGTCGGCGGATGAGTTGGAACAAGTGGATATTAGAGATGGTGACAATCCAAGGCCGACATTTATTAGTGCCAAGTTAGATCCTGAGTACAAACATGAGTTGATTAAATTGTTAAAAGAATTTAAAGATTGTTTTGCTTAGGAATACTATAAAATGTCTGGATTAGACAGACAGATCAATTGTAGAGCATCGGCTGCCAATTAAACCTGGGCATCGGCCGTTCCAGTAGCACGCAAGGCATTGTAAACCAGAAGTGTTGCCTGACATTAAGACCGAAATTACCCGTTTAATTGACACAAAGTTTATAAGTCAATGTCGATATGTCTATAAGAAGAGTGGAAAATTTAGAGTTTGTATAGATTTCATGGATTTGAGCAAAGCGACTCCAATGGATGGGTGTCCGATGCCAATGGCCGATGTGTTGATAGATGCTACTTCATGGCATAAGGTGATCAGTTTTATGGATGGCAATGTTGGATATAATCAAATATTTATGGCTGAAGAAGATATTCATAAGACTGCATTTAGGTTTGTATGAGTGGGTAGTTATGACCTTTGGATTAAAAAATGCTGGGGCTACGTATCAGAGTGCAATGCCTTATATTATAGTCTCATCGTCAAGATTATGGAAATTTATATAAACAATGTGGTGGTTAAACTAAAGGTTACCAAGAACATTTAGCCGATCTGCGTAGGGCACTGGAGTGCACATGGAATCATGGTTTGAAAATAAATCCAAATAAATGTGCCTTTGGTGTATCGGGTGGTCAATTCTTGGTTTTCATGGTTCATGACCGAGGAATTGAAATTGGGCAGAAAAGTATTTTTGTAATAAACAAAGTTGTCGCTCTTGGAAGCAAAAAGAACTCCAATCATTGATTGGTAAGATTAATTTTATCAGAAGGTTTATATCGAACTTGTCTAGGAGAATTCAACAGTTTAGTCCATTGTTAAAGATAAAGGCCGATCAAGAATTTGTTTGGGGGAAGGATCAGCAAAAAGCTTTCGAAGACATAAAGCGGAATGTTGCGTCTCCACCAATTTGGGTTCCAACCCAGAAGAATAAGCCGTTTAAGTTATATTTATCGGCTGATGATCAAGCTATCAGATCAGCCCTTGTTGGGGGGGGGCATGTTTTGAATTCTCTTTGTCGTTTGTTGCTACTTCTACCAATAATCAAGCAGAATATAAAACCATCCTTAAGGGCATCAAGCTACTAAGGGAGATTAAAGCAAATGCAGTGGAAATATCTGGGGATTCCATGTTGGTAGTTAATCAATTGACACGAGGTTATGATTGCAACAATGATATTTTACAGAGGTACCATGAACAATGTTTTCTGTTATTGAGAGAATTCTCGGCTATTATTTGATGCTGTTTTTTTTAAAAAAATTGATTCAAATTTGTCAAAATTTGGTCAAATTCGGATACAATTCAATTTTTTGACTGGTCAACTCAACTAAATCCCAGGCCAAAATTTCCAAAATTTCTGAATTTCGTCCAATTCAGTGGGCTCCGAGTTTTTTCTCTGATACGGATTCAGTTAATTTTTTTCTCACGGATTCGTATCGGATACGGATAGTGTCCACTTATGACGGATAATATAGGAATCGATATCGACAAACGGTAACGGATATTATCTATCCGAATTCGGATTCGGACGGATATAATTAAATCCCTCCAAACGAATATGAACTCGGATACGGACGGAAAATATCCGTACCACTTTCACCTTTTTTTTTGAGAAGTACCACTTTCACCCTTAACACCACCTCTTGTTGATGCTGCATTGTTGCCTCGTCATGAATCCATCATTGGCGCCTTCTCAGCAACCCCTAGCTCAGTTGTCACAGCCTCCTCCTCATCTGCCTTGCCCCACTGCCTTATCAACCCTAGCTACATCGTAGTCCCGACCTCCTCCTCATCCACCCTGTCCTTCTCTCCTTATCGACTCCGCACTGCTACCCTGTTGCCATCTTGAAAGGATTTAGAATGCCACCTAGCAGCGGCATGAGCATACAAAACTGAAAAGTTATATATCACAACTTAAAAGAAGTGGAGTTACTGCACGTGTCAGAAACTTTAGACATTTTCTGAAAAAATGTGAAATTTGTACTTAAGATTTTGAAATATATAAACCTATAAATCATCTTTGTGAGATTATTAGGTAGTTATTTGTTTGTTGCAAGTGGCAATAGAAATAAATGAAGAGTAAGAAACCGGGTGGACAATTATTTAAAATGGTCGTATAGGCAATATAAACTAACTGCATTAGACTCACAATCGGCAGTAAACAGTGAAACTAACCTGCGGATGGAGTACACGAAGGCATGAGACCCGTGACCCGCGTGACCGATAGGATAAGATCGTCGCTTCATAAATCATAATAAATAAGGGAAAATAATGTGAAACATGAAGGTATGGGGCCTCTGGGTAATAAATGACAGGCGTCGTCGATGTTTTCAACCCAGCTAGCAGATGACAACGACAGTACAACACCCATGCTCAGCTATAAATGGAGCTCCTCAGTCCTCAGTCCTCACCACATCTCGGATACCCTCACTGGCTAAACGCAAGCTAGATAGAGCCATTCGTCTGCATGAGTAGCGTGCTGCTAGTGGCGACGGCCGACGGCTTCCCTGCCTCCCTTCTGTCTGAAGGTGACTCTGTGACACGAGAGACAGATAGAGCTATCTTGTTTAGAGTTTAGACCATCTCGCTTCCCTCCCTCCCTGTTTATGATGCTACTCCACTCCCTGCAGCATCATATCACATGGAGCCGGCGGTGTGGCGCTAGCTTTTGCTCGTCGGCGGTGGTGTCCCAGCTGCTCGCGGCTGTCGGGCCATCGCCGTCGTCAAGCTTAGGCAGGGCTAGCTGTCCCTATCATGCATCATGTCGGTGGCGTGGTGATGCCGCTGCATTTTTCTGGTCGATATAAGGCACATCAGATACAGCGGATACAGGTAAAGCCGTAGCCTCATGCCATGGTTGAACACCTGATTAAGTTCAGCAATTCAGGTACTGCGCATGATGATTTGTCAATGAGATACACCTACCATGAAACTGAACTAGTACTAAACTAATGCGGACATGCAGGAGAGTACCGGATGGAACTAAATGAATACCAGTAAAGAACACTTGGTTATGAAACGAGGTACACTATTTCATGGAACTGATGGATTAACAGGGTTACTGAACTGAGATGTTAACATTTGTCATGAGCAGTTGGCTTGATATATAACGCTAAGATGTAAATACACGAATTGAATGGACAAGGAAGGGATGAATATGAACTGCACCCGTAAATCCTGGATGAACACAAAAATTGAATATTGAAATACTCTAGTGAATGATTAAGTGCTAATAATCTATACAACCTGTTCATACACTGAACCTAGCTTTCAGCATCATCATGAATTCATGATGCATGTACGTGACTATGATATGGAACGAATAACCAACAGAGATTCTCTGAACGGAATCACCTGGTGTGGTATAACTAAATCCAAGGGCTTAGTTAACCTTAATAAATCTAAATTAACAAACACACTAACGGTTGAACCATAGTAGTAGGTTAACAAGAATTAAAATATGTTAGCAAGATCTTAACACCCCTGGAATCTAAGTGCTGGTTGGGTTACAGTACGTTACAGAGGAATATCGAGGAACCATTTCTGAGACAATGACTAAAAGATAAGCTGCGTATATTGAACTACTTTCCTATTGGAATACTTTTTTACCTTCTCTTTGAGCATATTTATCATGGGACCATATATATTCATTTGTTGCACAATAGGATATGATGAGATGCATTCAAAACATGGCTGTGTTTAGTTCCCTTGCAGTGGCTGTGTTTAGTTCCCCATAACATCACCAAAATTTCCAAAATTCTCTCTCCAAACATCACTATCCACCTATCACATCAAATCTCTCTCCTCATGCATGCAACACTAAACGTGGGTAAATAAAAAAACTAATTGCATGATTTTGATGTACACGACGAGATGAATCTTTTGAGCCTAGTTAGATCATGATAGGACAATGTTTACCACAAACAAACGAAAGGTGCTACAGTACGCTACAGTGTCCGATGTGACATTTTCTAAAAACTTTCTCCTACACTTTTTGGAACTAAACAGAGCCCATATACTTTTGACCGCTGGTGACATACTCACTGTAAACCCATCTGATATGTGCACACAGCAAACTTCTGATCCTGATTGATGGTGACATTTAGGCGTTGTTGTTGGCGGCAAAGGAGATAAATATAGTTAGGCACTTAGAACTGGTTAAGTTGTAGGGCTGTGTAATTGAAATGTAAAATAATATATATAGCACTTCTATCTTGTATGGTCAATATATAACCTTCGATTCTTGGGCATTTGCTTCCTATCCAATAAGAAACTGTAACATGTAGCCTTATTTGTTTACGAATTTTCCTACTGTCACCTATTCAAGGATTCTCTCAAGGAGTGACAGAACTACTGCATCGACCAAAAGTAGATCGATGAATACACCAGAGGCTTACTTCAAAGCAATTTCACAAGATGCATGCAGTTCAATATTTTTCAACAAGCAGCTGATCAAGAGTAAACCTAGAAAACAAAGATACGAATAAATAGTGAAATCGACAATCAAGAGCACACAAGAGGCACAATGATATATTTATTGATGTTTACTCCCACAAAATGGATATACATCTCGATTGAAGAATACAGAAAGGGTCATTTTATCATACTAAACTCTTGACCCTAGCAACCACAAAGATCGAGCTAGAGCTTTCTTACTCAAATTTCAAGGTGATACAAACTTCCCGCCAACAACCAATCAGGAGCTCAACAGGAAATGGCATGGCTAGCAGTTTAGGAGCCTTACTTGGGCTAGAATAGTAAAAGAAAATGACATCCACCGGCTTGACAAAGAACAAGGTGATTAAGAGATGGGTTTTCAACTCCACTAATACTACTCTCTCTTGGTCTCCCTTGAATCCCTTCAAACCCTTAGCAAATCTCACCAAGAAAACAAGAGGGGAGTAAATTATAGAGGGCTTTGAATAATGCTAGGGCGGTGTTCACTTCCCTGAAAAGAAAATGTGAATTTGGGTGAAAATGTCACATCAAACGCTGTAGCACACTGTAGCACTTTTCGTTTGTTTGTGGTAATCATTGTCCTACCATGACCTAACTAGGCTCAAAAGATTCGTCTCGTCGTGTACATCAAAACCATGCAACTAGTTTTTTCTATTTACCCACGTTTAGTACTCCATACATGAGGAGAGAGATTTGATGTGATAGGTGGATAGTGATGTTTGGAGAGAGAATTTTGGGAATTTTGGTGATGGGATGGGGAACTAAACACAGACATTAAACAGGGCCTATGTGTAAGTTATTCTTTTTTATTACAACCGTGGGACCTGCATTAAACTGTGAGGCCATTTTTTCGTATTGCTTTACAACATGTTTTTTTCCACAAATAATACATTCTTCAAAGCAGGAGCAAAATCATATACCTCTCTGTTCATTTGATTGGTGGGTTTTTATTTTTTACTGAGAGAAAAATACTGTTGACTGATTAGTAATTGGTACTGGTTTGTACTGAGAGAAAACACTGCTAACTGGCTAGAAACGATCACGGCTGTGTTTAGTTCCCCAATTTTTCCAAAAATTCTCTCTCCAAACTTCACTATCCATCTATCACATCAAATCACATCAAATCTCTCTCTTCATGCATGGAACACTAAACGTGGGTAAATAAAAAAACTAATTGTATGGTTTTGATGTACACGACGAGACGAATCTTTTGAGCCTAGTTAGGTCATGATAGGACAATGATTACCATAAACAAACGAAAAGTGCTACAGTGTCAGATGTGATATTTTCACCAAACTTCCATCCCTCTTTTTACAACTAAACACAGCCTTGGCCTTGTTTAGATGTTGAAATTGGGGCCTTGTTTAGATCCAAAAAACTCCAAAAAGCAACTCCTAAATACACTATGCAAAAAGAAGATTCCCCGTCACATCAAAATGTCATAACATGCATGTAGTATTAAATATAGATGAAATCAAAAACTAATTGCACAGTTTTGTTATAC
>OAMR01000161.1:670145-695616 GCA_900205405.1 Echinochloa crus-galli
TTAAATTGCTTGTACAACATGCTTGCTTAGTTTAAGTGCTCACTTAGAATGGTTATATTCACTGGAATCTTGAAAATAAAACTTGAAAGTAAGGACTCACTTTTTAATCGCTTTTGGCAAAACAAACCCCTCAGCCAAAATGCCTTGCATGTCTAGAAGCCTTTTCACTGCCGGGTAAGCCTTGCTGAGTATTAGTATACTCAGCCTTGCTTGTGGCTTTGTTTTCAGGTAATGTTCTAGAGGAAATGGTTGTTAGTCTGACTTGGCCGTCATATCTCCCTCCGAGTTGGACTGTCGAGTGGGACCCGTCCTCGGCTGGCGAGGATTGTGGTGATTGATTTCATGGGAGGCTTCCTCGTGATGTCATTCGTTTCGTCGAGTAGGCTTCGTTTGTTTTCCACTTCGTTTGTTTTCCGCTGTTTTATGTTGAACTCTGAACTGTTGTACTTTTGAACTCAGTTTGTAATAAAATAATGTGGACCCCTGTGTTGTAATAAATTTTTGGATTGATGTAATCCCTGGGCTCGTCTTCGCACGAGTATTTGTATGCTTTGTTTCGATCTCGAAATACGTGGTTGTATCGGGTGAAACCCGACAGACAGCTATCTTCATCCAATTTAAGTGTCGGATCGCGTTTAAGGCGATATAAGTACACTTTTATTGGGTTAGGATGAGCGGTTCTGCCACAATAATCCATTCATCGGACAAATCACCCTTAATTGACCATCCAGTGTACATCCAGTCACGGTCATCCATCACTTTACGTACATATATATCATATCATCACCGAGTAATAAGTTTAAAGACAAAAACTTTTCTACCGGATTCTTATATGTCTACTAGGTAAAGATAGGTCCTAATATTTTTGGACAGCTCGAGGATGTGTAGATGGGTAGTTTCCATGCTCTACTCGTATCCAAGACGGAATTTCGGCAGCACCTCCCCGCTGTTCTCCAAATACACGTCCAATTATGGAGATTGTGTATTCGGAGAACAACAGGGAGATGATGCCGAAACTCAGCCTGGGTACGAGTCATGGAAACTACGTACCCATCTACACATCCTCGAGCTGTCCAAAAACGTGGACAATTCGAAACAGATACGGTTAGGCATATGCAAAGATTCACATATTCGCAACCGTATCTCTTTCGAACGGGAGACGCTTAACTAGGTTACGTGACACAACTTAAATATGAATCTACGAATTAAACACTGAGGGCGTATGGTTTCGCATGTGCTCACCTACGGGCTCGACGGCGGGCGAGTCGGTGACGCTCGTGTCGGTGCAGACGGCGGCGGGGAAGAGGACGGCGGCGGCGAGGGAAGAGGACGGCGGCGGCTCCGGGCGGCCGGGGAAGAGGACGGCAGCGGCGAGGGCGGCCCAGGTCTCTCCCTGAAAAAATAAAATTTTGTCAAATAAAAATTTCGGCAGCACCTCCCCTGCACAGGGAGGTTTCTGAAACCCCATCCTGCAAAAAAACATGGCACGAAGGCCGACAACCACATACACAAGGATACGGCACGAAGGCCGACAACCACATACACAAGGATACGGCACGAAGGCCGACAACCACATACACAAGGATACGGCACGAAGGCCGACAACCACATACACAAGGATACGGCACGAAGGCCGACAACCACATACACAAGGATACGGCACGAAGGCCGACAACCACATACACAAGGATACGGCACGAAGGCCGACAACCACATACACAAGGATACGGCACGAAGGCCGACAACCACATACACAAGGATACGGCACGAAGGCCGACAACCACATACACAAGGATACGGCACGAAGGCCGACAACCACATACACAAGGATACGGCACGAAGGCCGACAACCACATACACAAGGATACGGCACGAAGGCCGACAACCACATACACAAGGATACGGCACGAAGGCCGACAACCACATACACAAGGATACGGCACGAAGGCCGACAACCACATACACAAGGATACGGCACGAAGGCCGACAACCACATACACAAGGATACGGCACGAAGGCCGACAACCACATACACAAGGATACGGCACGAAGGCCGACAACCACATACACAAGGATACGGCACGAAGGCCGACAACCACATACACAAGGATACGGCACGAAGGCCGACAACCACATACACAAGGATACGGCACGAAGGCCGACAACCACATACACAAGGATACGGCACGAAGGCCGACAACCACATACACAAGGATACGGCACGAAGGCCGACAACCACATACACAAGGATACGGCACGAAGGCCGACAACCACATACACAAGGATACGGCACGAAGGCCGACAACCACATACACAAGGATACGGCACGTGTAGCACTCGGCAAACATTTTCCAGAACAATTCTTGCATACCAAATTTTTCAAATTCGATCAAATACACATCAAAATATCTTGTCAAATACATTCAACAATGCACATTTTATGCTTAGATGAAATGTTTTTATTATTTGAAGCATATATAGCTCATAATTTCTTCATAACTTTCATTATTTCATGCGGAGAAGGGCGTAAAAATAATTTAAAAAATATCTAATGGGTCCGAAAAAATATGATAACTTCAAATGAACCAATCTACGTCGTCTATTGCCTATAGAAAAAGTTATGAACTCAAACTCTAATTCAACTTCACTTCGTTTCGAAATCCAGCTGTCTCCTTCTCAACTCTCTGAAACTTCCTATGGGGATATGCTCCGATTGGAAAGAGCCGTATATATAAACTTTTCGAAATCATCTCAACTTTTTCCCACGGCCTCCACATAAGATATAAAGAGCCTTTGACAAGTATCGCTGCAAAAAAATAAAGTTGAAGACCAAAAACATAAGTTTAAAAACTAAGGTCTACTCTTTGTCGAGTGTTTACCAAGAAACACTCGGCAAAGGCACGGTTTGCCGAGTGCTGCCAGCTAAGCACTCGGCAAAGATGAAGTTTACCGAGTGTTTACTAGAAACACTCGGCAAACCCACCATTCAATCCCTACAAAAAACCCTTGTATTCAAATTTTTCAAACTTTTGTGTTTGAATTCCAAGTTTTTTCAAAAATATTTTCAAATTTTCGAAATGTTTGCCGAGTGTCTATTTTGTACACTCGGCAAAGCTGTGTTGTACACTCGGCAAAGCTGTGGCAGTCCAAACGGCCGTTGGCACGCGCGGCACGTGCTAGACACGTGCCACAGCTTTGCCGAGTGTCAGGTTGGAAACACTCGGCAAAGTAGATGCAGCCCAAACGGCCGCCAACGGCCGTTGGCTGCCGTGTCACGCGCTGAGCACGTGCAGCGTCTTTGCCGAGTGTCAGGTTGGAAACACTCGGCAAAGTAGATGCAGCCCAAACGGCCGCCAACGGCCGTTGGCTGCCGTGTCACGCGCTGAGCACGTGCAGCGTCTTTGCCGAGTGTCAGCATGCGGACACTCGGCAAAGAGGTTTGTTGCCTAGTGCCTACCTTCTGCACTCGGCAAAGTAGATGCAGCCCAAACGGCCTCTAACGTCCGTTGGCGGCCGTGTCACGCGTTGAGCACGTGCGGAATCTTTGCCGAGTGTCCCTTGCCTGACACAGGATAGGGACACTCGGCAAAGAATATTTTAGCCGAGTGTTTTCTCTTTGCCGAGGGCCTTATTCTGGACACTCGGCAAAGAGAGTCTTTGCCGAGTGCCCGATATTATACACTCGGCAAAGACCGAGACACTCGGCATATGCCGGGTTTCCCGTAGTGAATGAAGGTGTATGCTTATGCAGATTTAGAGAACAGGCCCGGTGCTACATATATGCTTCCACCAAAATGGAGTATCACACTTTAAATGCTGTAGATGTAGAAGATTGGGAACTATAACGTTGGAATATCTTTTTTTTTTTTGCATTTGACTCAAGCTAGCGAGATGCTCCAAAGCTTCGTCAAGCATCTTCTAAGTGTTCCTGTGCTTGTATCCTTACATACAAAATGGAAATAGTAGCTTTGCCAAAGGCGAGGAATGGAATCCTCGATCTGCCGACATGATGATCGATATATATCAATCACCACTCATGAAGGCCATGTAAGTAATATTAATGTTGCTGTAGACCTCACGTTGGTACAAAAGAATTGACTAAAGGAATCTGAAGTGGCCGGCTGTGGTGGGAATGCCAAAGGACGACAAATTAAGCTGCCTGCCAGTACGTGTCCGCCGTTAAATTATCAACCAGGAAGCCAAGAACGTTCCTTCCACCGCCGTTCTTACTACAGCAAAGAGCATGAGCGTATATACGGTGATGCCTCATTTCTGACGTACACTTTCATAGCTTCAAACAATAACCAAATTACTAGAAGGTAAAAATCTATCGTCGTTTGGTCCCACACACTACAGCTATGTGCATGAAGTTCTCGTGACACTCCCATCTACCGTGTTTAATAATTCCAGTGCCACGACGGTCCTTGATATTCTTCAACAAGAAAGATACATCCAACTACCACACCTACTCGCACTCATTTATTATTTATTGTGCCGAAGCGTGTATCTCGCTGGATCTGAACACTATAAATACCACCACTTCACAAGCATGCCTCCTCACTCCAAAGCTTAGCTCGAACCCTAAAACATATATAGCCCTAGCAGCGCAAGCTACGTGTCTTTGGAGTGAAAAAAAAAGTTGGTTACGAAATATTTCATGTGCTCGTAATCATTTGTTTAATCAGCCATGAGCAAGACAGCGGTCATTTCTCTTGTAGCCACCTTCCTTGTCTGCACTGCTAGCCGCTCCTTGGCCACTGAAGCAGTTGAGCTGACCAGCAACTCAGTCGCAGCCATCTATGTGTTTGGTGATTCGATTGTCGATGTCGGCAACAATTTTTTCCTGCCGCCTCCTGCACCCCGGGCGAATTCTCCCTACGGCATAGACTACCCCGGCTTCACCGGGCGATTCACAAATGGCTACAATATTGCCGATTTAATCGGTATATACTTGCTTATGTTTTCTTTTATATATGTCGATATTTTTTGCACATGCAAATAACATTCCAGTAGAAAATGGCGACTTCAACCATTGTTTTTTATTTTGTATATAACTATAATTAATTTAATTAAAAAGAGCACTTTTATTACAAAAAATCTTGTAGTATAGATTCCGTACAGGTATCTTCATTATTTCTATATGTACTGATGCTTAGGTAATACAATATTTGACTTCACAGTTCCAAGACAAAAATTGAAGTAGGTGTTTACAATTACATCACTCTAATAAGAATAATGGCTGAAAGATCTCTCTACAAAAATGTCTTTCCATTCCAATTAGTTTACTGCAAAAAAGGTACATATATAAAATTATTGCAACATGGTGGCTATTGCCACAATTTGAAGGTCCTACGATTGCCATGAGAACCAGGCAGGTAAAGATTGAATGTTTATCTATATGTACAGCGAAACGCCTGGGATTCACGCAGAGTCCACCTGCTTACCTCTCGTTGACACCATTAACAAGCTTTGACCTGTTGAGATGCCGAGTTGGTGCCAGTTACGCTTCTGGCGGATCCGGCATTCTGAGCACCACGGTATGCGCCTAAATGTATATGCATATTACTTGTTATGAGTTCACAAGTATACATCTGATCTCCTTAATTTTGGACAGAATACCGGCAACAATCGTATCCCAATCTAATCACTACACTAATTCATGTTTAAATCATTATCATAATGTGTCAGCCAAGTAAATTCAAGAGTTTCAATTATATCATTATCATACGACCTATGATATGTGTAGTTATAGGAACTTAATTAGCTACAAAAAGATGCTCTGTGAAATATATATGCACTCCCTCGCCACAATGAGTGCATGCATCACCACACCAGAGATATGATGCTTTAATAATCACACAGAAATAAGACCATTGGAATATAAACAACTTTTTTCTGTTATATATCTCACTTCTAACACTATCAGAGTGGATAAGTAGCTGGGGATATAAGTATGTCTAGTCTGATAATGTTAATCCTTTTTATTTCTAGACCTAGCAATCCTTGCTCTATTTAGCATGGAGCCTTTACACTTGTATTGGGCACAGTGCCGTATTACTCATGAGAGTACCTGTGGCCTTTATTTGATATTCCAAATATAATAGGTTGTTTAATTTTAAACACATGTGTATATTCTTTTCTGCAAAAGAAGATTTATATTGATATACTAATTAGTGTTTTTTTTGGCTGTTGGCGAATATGCATGCAGGGAAAAGGAACACTTACAATGGAAAAACAAATAATGTTGTTCAACAAAACCAAATCGAGAATGTGGTGTGGCTTTAATAAGAAGGTCGACGATGTGCTCTCAAAGTCGTTATTTCTTATTAGTGCTGGGGGCAACGACTTCTCCGCCTTCAGCGAAATGGGCAAGGGCCCCGAAGATGCCCCAGCCTACATCGCTAGCATGGTCTCAACTTATGTCAAGCATATCAACGTATGTGACTTCAACTATATGATACAGAACATTGCAAATCACAACACACAAGCAAAAGTAAAATTATAATGTTGTTCCTGGTTACACTATATGCTACTTCATGCCACCAGTCACAAACGAGTGATGGTTTAATTTGGAAATCTCGGTGAGGTCTCCAACTAAATTTGACCACTAATTTCTACTATAACACAGATAGACAAACCATATAAAATTGTACTATTAAGAGACTAATTTTTCAGACATATCTAGCGACACCAATATTGACTAATGCTCAATCCCAGGGCATGCAAAGTAACAGACCTCTCAACGTCACTCTTTGCAGTATTTCATATCAAATTAATCAATCATGAAATAAATGGTGCGATGTTTACCTTCCATTACAATCTTGGTAGTATTTTCTTCAATGATGTATGGCGACATTATTCACATGATTCCTTTCTATTAACAGACATGAGATCAGTTGTGTCGAACAATCATAGTTGGAAAAATAGAATTCGGATACATATGTTTTTTATCCATGATGAAGTTAAGGAATCTCTGGTACTTTTCAAAATTTTCTGAATTTTGTGGAGACATATAATATAAGGAATCAAGTATTGTAAATCTCAAAGTTAAAAAGCTTAGTCTTAGATTTATATTCTCTCTGCTCCAAATATGTATGACGTTTTAGTTTTGTTCTAAGTCAAACTTCTTTATCATAGTCCAATTTTTTAAAATATATATAATAGCCTTTACATCAATATCAAATTAGTTTCATAAATCCACCATAAAATATATTTTGATAGTTTTTTTTGTTACTATAGGTGTTAATATATTGTCTATAGACTTTGTCAAAATTAGAGAAGTTTGACGACGACAAAACTAAAAGATGTTACATTTTTAAACGGAGAGAGAGTCTATGCAATCGAAGAAAGTATATTGGCACAAAAGGTTACAGAAGTAACGTGCCATTAAAACATTTGTCACAAAAGGAAAATACGCAATGATATGGCTGCACCTTTTATAAACGGTCATAAAGTTTGGAGTATACACATGCTGCTAGGTGTTTAACTAATGTAGCATTCGTGAATACAGGCGTTGTACAAGTTGGGAGCACGGAGGGTAGGGATACTAGACGTGCCAGCAATCGGGTGTACTCCAGGTTCGAGAGTCCCCATGGCCAACAGCGGATGCAACGACGCTGCCAACTCTTTGGCACAGAACTTTAACCAATTCTTCAGGGCTGCATGACGCTGCCAACTCTTTGGCACAGAACTTTAACCAATTCCTTAGGGCTGCAGTGGCAAAAGCTGTCGCAGCCTCCATGCCCGACATGAAATACTCGATTGGAAGCACCTACAACCTTCTCATGGATTTGATCGCCAACCCACTCATAGCTGGTACGTATGTTGTATATACGTACAGGAGTATATATACTCCATACATGTCACTTGCATATATTACATGTACGTATTGCATATATTATACTCAATTGATTGTGTATATGATCATTCAGGGCTCAGGGTGGTCGAGAGGGCCTGCTGCGGATGGGGAAGACTGAACGCGGAGGTAATGTGCAGCAAGCCAAACACGACCTACTGTTCTGATCGCGAGGAGTACATGTTCTGGGACATGTTACACCCGACACAAACTACCTATGAACGAGGGGTGGTCGCAATCTTCTACGGCTCAGAGAAATATGCGGATCCCATCAATTTCGCACAGTTGGTCGCAAGCATAAACGGCGACAGTGCTGTGAAGCCAGAAGTCTCTTCCATATAACAAATCATCTGGCCCTGCAGAGCATATAATAATATAATCACTACCTTAAAAGTAATTTCGGCTTCTGCAGGCAGATAATAAGAGAACAAATAATGCAGTACGAATAATGTGTGGTGTCCATCAGTAAGATCGCAGTTATGTGTGAAGCTAAATAACGATCAAGTGTTAGTATACTGCATGGGGTGTTCTCAGCTCATTGGAAAATAAGGATCAAGTGTCAATCCCCTAGGCTTGCAGCTTAAACTTGGTCAGGCGTTTGTATTCCACATGTGTATTCTATTTATCCAGAGCTAATA
Organism: Echinochloa crus-galli; assembly: GCA_900205405.1. Classification (NCBI taxonomy): domain Eukaryota; kingdom Viridiplantae; phylum Streptophyta; class Magnoliopsida; order Poales; family Poaceae; genus Echinochloa; species Echinochloa crus-galli. Next base: position 678,639 of record OAMR01000161.1, read on the forward strand.
TGAATAATGTTACCATTTGCATGGTACGATATATATATGGTCTACAATTTGCTTTTGAGCTACACTACGAGATTACAGACAGGCCTGTGAATAATGTCCAACGCATTGAATAAATGATATATGTATTTTTACGGCACATATATTACTGTTAGTTTAAAAGGCACACTCGTTTATTAAGAAACAATAAATATTTGTTAAACTGAATTATTGTATAAAAAATTTCTCTAAAATTTGTGTTGTAGCATATGGCCTTGGTAGGAAATTTATCATCGATGAGGAACTAGTCATTTTGGTGTTTTCAAAAATGAAACTATGGAATTCAGGGTCACTTGAACAAGGCATTCAAACTCCAATCGTACCATATCTTGGCTCCGGACAACTTAGATTCAGATTACTCTTATGCAACCCACAAGTTTCAAGTTTGAGGTACTTAAGCCTAAAAAAAACCCAAAATGTGAGAGAATGGAAAGCTAGAAGCTAAAAGCATATGAAGGGAATAAAACATGGTTGTCATTATTCATCATATCCAAGATAGAGAGCTACACTATCTTGACATATATGTGTGAAGGAAGATAAACTCAAATAAAGCAAACATATATTTTCTTTTTACATAAAAAATAACAAAAATTGTGGAAAGGGAAATGATACTTGTTACCTCAAGGGGATCCTCCCCCAAGCTGGCTTTGTGTGTGGGGCTTAACCACACGGGTTGAAGCCCTTGTGGCGAAAATATGCCTGCAGGTCAACATTACCTTGCTAGTTGGATGTGTTGAGTCTCACCATCTCCTCGTTAGTGTGCCAGGATGGCGCATGATCTCTACATGTCGACCCGCTGTGACAGGGTGCCGATGTTGACCCATCTTGTCGAAGCCTCATGCTGAGAATGAGCGACATGGTGGGAGCGAGTCCGCTTGATTCTGACAGTTGGTGGCATTCCCATCGGTAGGATCCCCAATGTGAAGCTCCCGTTAGGAAGAGCTTGCTTCTAGCCAATGAGAGCCTCCTGCCTCATAAGGTTGTGGTTGTTCCCATATCAAAAATGTAGCCAGGATGGAAATCTCCCCCTTGGGAGGCATATGCTGGTCCTTGAGCTACGGGCAGCTAAGTTGGTTCATGTTGTTTTCTCTTTGGGCCATGCTTCTCGAGGTCTTGTTATCCTGCCAGATACATTGCTCTTTCGAGCAAAATCATGCGACTCCAAAGGCTGGGTTAGTGCATATGCCTATACAGCCAGTGCTGGGTGTGTGTAGTGGAATCTTGGTTGAGAAATCCAAATATGTCATAAGAAGTGAACTGTTGGGGCCATTCTTGCAAAGATGCGCTTGCACAAAATAGCCTTCATCAAAAAGAGCATGATCTTGCAGGAGATAAACAACTCGAAAATGCTTTAGGAACCCAAACATAGAGAAAATGCGAGTGACCAACGATGTGCAATCAACTGGCCCAACCCTTCAAAATACACCCAACCATTGTTCAATCAAGCAGGTGAAACTTTTATTTTCATCACCACTGCGCAGGGCGACAAGGGCTTGTCACTGCAAACAGGGTGAGGGTCTTGTCGAGGATAGATGATTGCTGCAATCAATCTATGAAAAAAGCCCAAAGTTGGGTTGTGGATAGTATGGGTTCGAGGGTAGGTACAATTTAGCTCCCTAGAGATATCCTTCGATCCAAAAAGATTCTCTAACAAAAAACCATGAGATGCGAGAGGCAAATCTAAAGAGCATCTTTCGTGGAACCCAAGTGCATTGCTATGGTCCCTCCAAGACATAGTATATTCATTCATGAGGAACATGAAGCTTATGACATCCTCATTTCTTTGTAAAGTACTCAAAAAATTGAATGGTGTCGGGATCCTGAGCTTGTGCTCCTTGTCACCTTCTTCACGAATCTCCAGAGCCGGATTCATGATTCCTACACGCAAAAACACCGAGACAAAAACAACTCAGAGGTAAAGGATTAGAGTTAGTGGTTATCGTCGAGTGTTAGTCGTTCTTGAGGGGTTTGGTTGCCAGCTCAACCAAATAGTGCTTGTGGGTTATGACTAGGGGTGGATATCGAGCCAGCTCGGCTCGTTCGACCTCGTTAGCCAAACGAGCCAGCTCGGCTCGGCTCGTTAAGGAAACGAGCAAAAATTCTGGCTCGGCTCGGCTCATTAAGCTCGTGAGCTACAGTTAAATTTAAAATTGACATAATAATATATATAATATAAAATTTTATAGTATTGTCATGATCTTAATACCTTCAAAATCTACTCTATCATACTACAATAATAGAATACAACCATAACATTATCTAGAACTATACTTATATTATTTTTAATTAATAATTTGCTTATTAGTCTATTAAACCTTCTAGCTCGTTTGGCTCGCGATTAGCTCACGAGCCGGCTCGAACTCGCTCGTTATACTAGCAAAAACTCTTGCTCGGCTCGTTAGGAATATGCACCAAGCCGAGCCGAGTCGAGCCGAGATGGCTGCGATCCGAGCGAGCTAACGAGCTTCGAGCATTTTATCCAGCCCTAGTTATGACACACCACAATATTGTCCTTATGGGTTGTAACACTCCACAAAATCATTCTTGTGGTACTAAGAGATCACCACGTGTTCATGAAATCACTCCACAACATTTTCTTCCGATGAGCATTGATGGTGGGGCAGCCCATGCATGGCATGGAATAATAGACCTTGAAAGGAGCAAGACGGGCAAGCTTTGGCCCCATTTTGGTATCCAATGTTGAGCATTAGGTGTGTCATGATGGAAACGTGTATGGCAGCATATGAGAGGAATCCAAGGTGGTTTGACTCAAGATCTTATGTGCACAAACTCTCAAGTTGATCAATTTCGAAATTCAAAAAAAAAGTTGATGGAAAATTAAACGTACAAAGTTAAAGTTTACCATGCATTTGTGAGAAAATAAGTACGAGATACATACCAGTTTACCTTTTGGCGATGTCTTAGAATTTTACATCAGCGAGCGGGATGTCTCCGTTGAAATATTTATTAACTTGATGAAACGACACCTTTACCTAGAGATGAGGCTGCAGATGATTAATTTCGTCATACCTCATAAAATGTATTTTATTTGGGCATAGTGGACTTTTGTTTTTTTGATGCAACGTTTTTCTGTACCTATCTCTACTTGGGCTTTGGTTGTTTCTATAGCTCTTATTTCTAGAATTCTTCCATTGGTTGGAATTTTAATCTCTTGTTTCTACCTTGGATGCTAAAGAAAATTGTGCCCACGCCTACATCAACCTTTGCATTGGTGGTGTTGAGGAATAGTCGTCCCAAGATAAGTGGAAATCAAGGATAATTTTCCATATCCAACACCAAGAAACCTATGGGACTTATGGGGACATAGGATTTCCTGATTCGCACCAGAACATTCCAGACAATTACCTCGGGGTAGCGGACTGACGAGTCGACTAGAAGAAGACACGTATCTTTGGGGGATAAAGCAGGGTCGAACATTACCTTGGGCATGATAGTGATACTTGCCCCTAGATCACAGAGGCCTTGATCAATGTATGTAGTTGTCCCAGATTGAGCACTGGATAATCGGGCATCTATGATCTCCCTTCTTTTCCACAACAGGGACCCATGGTTCTTTGCTGGATGTGAGATCACATAGATTTCATCTTCTGTATGGTTAATGAAGATCGGACCTCGAGATGGCTTACCCCATCTCTTAGTCACTACATTAATGAATTCTTGGGAAGGCTCGGGTTTCCCCGGGATATTTCCTTCATCTCTTGAGGGAATAACCCAAGCTAGCTGAGCTAACCAAGATTCTAGTATTTTGTTAAATCTAAGATGGTTCTGGAAACGTAGATGTTATTTTCTATCTTTGAATTAATGCTTCCAAAACTTTGTCATGACTGGCGAGCCTTTTAGAGAAAACTTCATTGGTTTTAACTTGCCCCATCATGAGGTATTCCAAGGAAGGCTGTTTTGAAGAAAAATTGCCATAAAAGTTTTATTACCTCTAGGGTGGAATGAATGAGGATTTCACCCATTGCTTCTATGTTCCTGTTGTTGTTGATGATGATGAAGTGTGCGTCTTTGCTTGTTTCGGTGTAGCAGTTCCGCATGTGCACACCTAAACCATAGGTTTTGCATGTCATGTGAGTGTTTGTAGCTTGGAGTGCTTCCGGCTTGTTTATGGTATGATCTTTAAGGAACTTCATTATGAGATCCATCTTAGTGGACATCATGTTCACCTCATTAACGTTGTGCATGTCCTGCTTACTATTTTTGAGTCGATCATTGCACCACCTTTAGTTGGAGACTATCTTCTCAATTAGTTGATTTGCGGTCATAACGGTCAATGAGAAGAAGGATCCTCCAGTAGTAGTATCGATGTGTCCACCGGGCACTTTGCAAGAGCCCGTGGTAGAAACTTTGTAGTAGGAGCTATTCCTCCATGCCATGGTGAGGGCATACAAGGACATAGTCTTGGGAACAATTGCAAGCTTTTGTAATCATATCATTGGCTGCTTACTAGAAGCTTGAAATCCTTCCTCGTAAGGCATTGGTTTTGCCTGATGGGAAGAATTGGCGAGGAACGCGTAGATGTCCCATGCTGTACAAGTCACACGGTTCAAGTAGAACCATTGTTGGGATTTCCCCAGTAGGGAGAATAGGAACAGTTGGAGTTGAATGGCACCCCTTGATGGTGATGGTGCTGCAGATCTTCAAAAATTGCTGGAGATGAGCACTTGTATCCTGGTTAGCCTTCCTAGTAAATGGGTTGGCCTACACCATGTTGATAATCGCAGGTTTGAGCTCAAATCCGACATCCCTAGTACCGATCTCCGGTCCAACGAGGACCTGAGCAATAGAGGGAGCAGAGAACTCACGAAGTGTACGCCTTTTTGGTGATAGCACTTAAGTAGTTCTGTCGAGAGGATTTTTTGAAAAGGGTCGACACGGGGTTGTGCTCTCCTTGCATGGGCCTCTGGATTGTGCGTGTAGTTATTCGCCAGATCGAAACCAATACACTACCCTACTTCAAACAGATAGGGAAAATAGAGGAAAGGTAAACTTGCTAAGGTAACGGTATTTAATCATGTCATACATACATAAAAAGATTAATAAAAACTCATAGCCATTACTTTCCCTGCAATGGTGCCAGACATGTGTATTTCTTATTTTTATGGTCACAGTTATTCTGTAAGCCCCCACAGAAGTATGTATGTTGTAGCATTTCACCATAGAAGTATTCCATAGAGTTAGCTGTGTCAGATTCCATTCCTTTGACTGTTGTTTATATAGCTCCTCCATCAAAAATACTTTAGCGAATTCAGTAGTACTCCCTCTCTCCCAAAAAGAATGATGTTTTATAGTTTTTCAGACATATTAGAGGTTGACGAAAAAACGCATGTGCCCTAAGTTAGTTGAGTTTATATGAAACCCTATTTTTAGTTAATGCATGCATGATATTAGTTTACATTTAATCCTGCATACACGCTAAAATATCATTATTTATGAGACAAATTTTAAATGATAAAACATCATTTGGAATAGATGGTGTATCTTCCTCCACTACCCTTCCCTTCTCTCCCAGGAGGAGACATGCAAATAGATTCCAAATTCTCACGTCCACCAAAAAGTTTATCGTAAAACTCATCGGTTATATACGGGTGTAGTGTCCCGTAAAGAAACTCAACCGCTCGTGCCCAGTTTCAAGCTCACACACGACACGAGTTCGTCGCCGTCCACGCAGGCCGCCTTTACGCCGCCATCCTACCGCGCCGACGTGGCCGAATCCACGGCCCACGCTGCCCCTATCCCGTGGGCGCCGATAAGGGGCAAGCGGACCATACAAAGCCACGGCCCCCCAACTCGGCCACGCAGACGCACCACCAGTCCCGCGCGCGCGCCTCCCCGCGGCTGTGGTCGCTTGCCGCGTCGCGTGTCATCAAAAGCTCCCAAAAACGCCCGGGGCCGCGCGCGCTGCTGCCACCACCAAAGGAGTATGGCGGCGCCGTCGTCCTCCCTCGCCTCCTCCTCCCACCTCTCCCGGCGCGCCACGGCCACGTCGGCCGGCGCCGCGGCCGTCCCGTCCCCCCTGCACCCGCAGCAGCTCCTCCGGAACGCGTGCTCCGCCCGCCGCCCGCAGCGCGTCCGCTGCGGCTGGGCCGGCCGGGGGGCGTCCGGGTGGCGCGCGCCAGGTGTTTGCTTCGTGGTCTCAGCCAGCCAGCCAGGTCCGTGTCCCTGGCTTCCGTTGCCGCTATAAGCGTGCTGCGCGCCGCGCCCTTCCAGCAGCGCAGCGGCGTTGGATTAGTGGATCACTCATGCTGAGTTTGCGGAATATATGTCTGTGCAGGTCTTGCTGCGATCGACGTGCCGGCGGCGACCATTCCTAATGGGGCGACCATCCCCGAGCGCACTTCGGTGTCATCGCTTCTGGAGGTTGTCTCGGATGATCTGCTGAAGCTCAACAACAATCTCAAATCGGTGAGTCTCTTGGTTCTTCTAATCGTCACCCTTTTTGGTTTCTGTTCACGTGAAATGCTCCGGAAAGAGGCGCGTTCCGTTTATGGTAATAAATAGTTCTTTTTTTTGTATTAATGCGTTTTTTTAATAAAACTGAGTGAAAAAGATATAGGCCTGTTATGGAATACTCCTTTGAAAGAATGTTAATTACTGCCTGTAGTTGCGTTTGAAGTGAGCACTCTTGCCTTCAAATCACTTCCAAAGTGTGTTTTTACCATCAATTTCTCTTACAGTATATCACTAATTACTACAAACTCATCATTAAATTATAATTTTAGTGAAGTACGATTCTTTTCATCATTAAATGTGGATATAACTTGACCACTTGTGACTTTGTGAGTCCAAATATGTATATTTGACCTTTTCAAATCCTAATACACCTGCAAAAGAAAATGGAGGGAGTACCATTTCAAAAATGATATAGAAGAGAAACATCAACTACTACACCTGGAAAAGAAGAGGTTGTGGAGATGGTGGACCCTGGTGTTCAGAGCATTCTGCCGGTTTTGGATAAAAGTAGAGAACTGTGAGAGGAGCAATATATATTTGGTATTTGAGAGATTACAAACTTAGATCACGCAGGGGTGAAGTGTCACGCTTAATGGGCGCATGGGTCACCTTTCATAATTATGATGAAAAAAATTATATGATATTTTCTAAAAATACTATGTGTTGCCCTCTATCATTCCACAAAATTTTGATTTAAAGCAACACTTGTGCATGAAGAAACAAAAAAAATCAGACAAGGGTTAGATTGGACCGATTAAGATTGTTGTGGGTGTAAAATGAACCAAAACATAGTTTAGAGGCAGGGGTGAAGCTACGTTTGTTTTGCCTGGTGCACATGCACCTAAAATAAAAAATTACTACTTGTAAATTCAATTTTACTATATAAATTTTATTACCTTTTTTCTATGTAATAGTGTGCACCAGGGTTATTCCTACCCTAGCTTCGCCACTGTTTAGAGGGTTATCCGAACTTTGTCCATAGTTGAGGGTAGTAATTTAGACATTTTCCCTTTTTTTATGCATTGACTCCATACTTTGATGAATGTTGGGTGGTTGGAGACTAACAGCAATATGAGCAAACGAATCACTTCAGCTGGTTCTTGTTAACATTTTCTCATCCAATCTTCTTCCACAGAATCCTTATTTGCATAAGCCAAGACATTGTCAAATTGGCCTCCTAGCTGCCATAATAACACCTAACATGACTTCAATAGCTTGTTGGTGCAGAAAATCCAGTTTTGGTTTCTGCTGCTGAACAAATTTTCGGTGCCGGTGGGAAGAGATTAAGACCAGCATTAGTTTTCCTGGTGTCTAGAGCAACTGCTGAATTAGCTGGTTTGTCGTAAGTTCTCGTTGTTATTGCAACCTTATCATTTTCAAGGAATTGATTTAAAATTATTAACTGAGACTTTATTTTCATGGAATCCAGGGAGCTAACTACAGAACATCAACGCTTGGCAGAGATTATAGAGATGATTCACACTGCAAGTTTAATACATGATGATGTCATAGATGATAGTGGGATGCGGAGAGGTACATGTTATGTTATTTTCAAATAATTCAGCAATATTGTGAATAAAACTTTTCTTCCTTTCCTTTTCAGTTTATAGATGCATTTGCCTCTACTGTTTTTTCTTCTTGGAGACAGTTTGAGTATTAAGGCATGGATTAATTGGGGAATCATGGTTTCTTTTGGAGTTCTACTGTTACATTTTTCTTTCACATTCCTTATAGGGCGATTGTAATCAAATAAAATTTAGAAAACTGCAGTCTTCATGGTATCATTTACATTTTATTAGAAAATTCAGCAACGAGTACTTGCATTGACTTAAGAAAGATTTAAACACTGAAGCAGATCCTAGGCCATGGACCTAGGTTAACAAGAGGATAGTCATCCTCTCCCATACATTGACAGCCTCATGCTTATTTCCCACCCCACAGCTCAAGATTCAATTTTGACCAATAGTTTGATGTAGATTTGACTTTTTCAGGTAAGGAAACTATTCACCAGCTATATGGTACACGGGTGGCTGTACTTGCTGGTGATTTTATGTTTGCACAATCTTCTTGGTTCCTTGCAAACCTAGAAAACATTGAAGTTATAAAGCTGATCAGTCAGGTAATTGAGGACTTGAGCCAGTTTTCATACCTTGTTTAAGACTATTTGATTTATTTACATACATTGTGCTGTAACAGGTAATCAAGGACTTTGCAAGTGGTGAGATAAAACAAGCCTCCACCCTTTTTGACTGTGACATCACCCTTGACGATTACCTTCTCAAGAGCTACTACAAAACTGCATCTCTGATCGCAGCAAGCACAAGGTCAGCCGCCATATTCAGTGGCGTCAGCACCGCAATTTGTGAACAAATGTATGAATACGGCAGGAATCTTGGGCTCTCCTTCCAGGTAGTCGATGACATCCTAGACTTCACTCAATCAGCTGAGCAACTTGGCAAACCAGCAGGAAGTGATTTGGCAAAGGGGAATCTGACAGCTCCGGTCATCTTCGCCTTGCAAGATGAACCAGAGCTGAGGGAGATAATTGATTCCGAGTTCAGTGAAACGGATTCCTTAGCTGCTGCAATAAACCTTGTTCATAGAAGTGGTGGAATAAGGAGGGCACATGAGCTTGCGAGAGAGAAGGGCGACTTGGCTATCCAAAATCTGCAGTGCCTTCCGAGAAGCGACTTTCGAAGTACTCTTGAGAAGATGGTGAAATATAATCTTGAAAGGATTGAATAGATGGATTTACTTGAATGCTCCAGCAGATACAGATCTCCTTTGCGTGGGTTTGTAGCTCCAATATAAACCCATCTTTTCGATCCATTTTTTGGTGGATATGATTTCAAAGGAAATTCAGAGGAAATGCGCTATACACACGCATTATGGGGAACCCATGTGAAGCGACCATTAAAATTATGTTGATTCTGCGAGATGCTTTATTGAGAATCTTCAGAAAAAGCGAGGACTTCGCTACCTGCCCAACCCCCAACACCTTGTGGCTACATTTTATCTGAATGTGAGCTTACTTTGCAGCTCCTGTAAATAAAAGAAGCGTAAAGTAACTTAACATTCTTTTATTTTGCAATTTGCGCATGCTTAGAAGCAACAAATTATGCGCCATACTTGTACGGGCACCTGACTGGCTGACATTTTGTATAACAATTGTGCACTCTGATCACTGGGGTGTATGTTTCTACCTATATGATGGCCAATGTTGCACATACTACAACATCACTAACAACATGTAGACATCATCATTCATGAATCCAACACTTCACAGCTCAACGAGTGTGATACTTGCACTCTACTGCAAGCTTTCAAGAACGTAGTTAATATATTGTTGCCTAAATATAACCCTGAATTACAGAGGAATAATGTACTCACAAGTCCAGAAAGCGTCGAAGAAACAAGAGAAACATACATATATTAAATCATGTCGGTAATTTACTGCAAGGCGCAGGCAACTACAAGCATATTATACATATTATAGCATCTGACGATGCATTCGAGTTTGGAAATTTCAACTTGCAAACAAGAGCTTCAAACAGATTACACGGATTTTTCCCCCGGATGGTACGACGGAGAACTGCCGCCAGGATGGCTCTTCTTCTTGTGGAAGATGCTCGTGATGTTTGGTAGCATAAAGCTCTTCCTTAGTAGCGTCCTGCTGTTCCTTTGTTGGCCCTCGTTCTTCTCGGACGCTCTTCCAGCAGAAGCCTGTGGTACAGGCGGAGATGCACCTGCAAGTTCTTGTGATCCTGTGGAAGGCTGAGCCTCCGCAGTTTTCTTCTGCTCCTTCTCACGCCATCTCTTAAGCTCACCTTCGACAGCCTTTTTTGCTGCCTCAGCCATCTCTGCCCTCTTCAGTGCCTCCTCTGTTGCTAATTCCATGTCCTCCATCTCCTTGCGGGCGGCTTCCAGTTTCTTGATTGCCTCATTCTCACTGGCTCGAACGGCTTCCACTTGAGCCATAGCTGCAGCAACTTTCATCTCACTCAGCTTCTCTGACTCCTCAACCTTTCGGCTAAGAGAATCAAACTCCTCTTTTGAGATTGTGATATTTGCTGCAGACTCTGAAGTTGAGGCTCGAGCAGCACTTGCTCTGTCTGAGAGTTCCTTGATCTGATCAAGGGCCTTTGCTTCAGCTGCCTTGGCCTCTTCTGCTTCCTTCAAAGCCAGCTGCAGCTTTTGCTCGGCCTCTGCTAACTCAACCCGAGCTTTCTCAGCTTCGTCTCTTAGCTCTGCTGCACTCTTCTGCATCATCTCAGCTTCCTGCAGGGCATTCTTTGACTCGGCAGAGAGCTGCTGAAGGGCCAACATCAAGTCATCAGAAGCTGATGTTGCTTTGGATTCAGCAGCTACAGCTGCCTCGAGCTCAGATTTGCATTTCTGAAGCTTAACATGTAGATCGCCAACAATGGATTCAGTTTCTGTATCCTTCTCTTTGAGCTGACTGTGCTCCTGCTTCACAGCTTCTAACTCGACTTTCAGTGATTCTACCAAACCACGAAGAGAACTTTCCTCCTCTGCTACTTTCTGCAACATTTCCTTAGCATCATCCAACTCTGTGCTGACAACAGCAACAGCCTCTAAATCCCGAGCCCGAGCATCTTCTATCTTTTTCTGCATAGATGCAATCTCAGAATTGGTTTGGTCTAACTTCTCTTTGAGACTTTCATAAGCAGCAGGATCAAAATCGTTCCTCAAAGATGACAATTTCTTCTGTGTCTCTTCCAAAGCTTGTTTGTATGTAGTCCTAGCAACATCCTTCTCCACTGATGTTGCTTTGGATTCAGCAGCTACAGCTGCCTCGAGCTCAGATTTGCATTTCTGAAGCTTAACATGTAGATCACCAACAATGGATTCAGTTTCTGTATCCTTCTCTTTGAGCTGACTGTGCTCCTGCTTCACAGCTTCTAACTCGACTTTCAGTGATTCTACCAAACCACGAAGAGAACTTTCCTCCTCTGCTACTTTCTGCAACATTTCCTTAGCATCATCCAACTCTGTGCTGACAACAGCAACAGCCTCTAAATCCCGAGCCCGAGCATCTTCTATCTTTTTCTGCATAGATGCAATCTCAGAATTGGTTTGGTCTAACTTCTCTTTGAGACTTTCATAAGCAGCAGGATCAAAATCGTTCCTCAAAGATGACAATTTCTTCTGTGTCTCTTCCAAAGCTTGTTTGTATGTAGTCCTAGCAACATCCTTCTCAGCAAGGATTTGCGACTCCTCCTCGTGTGCTTGCTGTGTAGCTGCCTTAACATGCATAAGCGACTCTTGAATTTCTGCAATCTCATTACGAAGTTGATTAGCCTTTTCTTTGTTGGCTTCAGTTGTGTGCAGTGATTCCTCTTCCTGCTGAGCAGCAGACAACCTCATATCCAATGAGGTTTCAAAATCTTTCTTGAGCTTTCTAAGCTCCTGTTTTGCTGCATCAAGGTCCGCCAAAGCAACAGCATACTGCTCCCTTGCACTCTCCAGTTCCTGCTTCAAAGAACCATCTGTGCCAAGACCTTCATTTGAGCTGCCACCTTCAAGCTGTTTGGCTCGAGTCTTTGCATCCTCTGTTGCCTGAATGGCCAGCTCTTTAGACTTGTTGATTGCATCCAGTTTGGTGGTTAGCTCCTCAACAGTCTTTTTAGCTTTCTCTAGCTCAGAGAGGGCCTGTACTCTTGTTGTCTCAGCATTACTCAGCTGTTCCTTGTATTTATTCAACTCTTTCTGGGCCAAGTGCAGCTCTGTCTCCTTAGCTAACACCCTCTGTGACAGATAATTTCAAAATTACAAGTCGTTAGGGTAATATTAGAGAACTAGACAACAAAAATATTAAGCCTATCCATGGAAAGCCTGAAAGATAAGTGTTTATATAACATGAGGAGCAAACCACAAGGATTTAATAATCCATTTCCAACCACAGAAATTTAGATGCATGAAAAAACATGTTCAGCTATAATCTTAAAGGACATCTTCAAAGACAATATCATCGCATTAAAATCATGAGAATTGTCAAGAGGCAAACAATTAACTCGGAACTGCAGTACTAGACAAGCTGCCATGGTTAAAAGGTGGTGCTGTGAGTTCGCAAATAAATCTTTGGTCCTCTAATTGGTTGGCAATCAAGTAATCAACACTGGGAAATGTAATGTACACCCATCTGTTCATAAACATTAACCTACATGTACGCATAACTTCTGGAAAGTCACCAGATTCTAGAAAAAAAAATTAAGTTCTATTTATAATTAAATTTCCTTGTCATATTGCCCATTTAAAACCATGCAGACTAATTCATAAATCAGCTTAATTAAAAAAACAAAGTTCTCACTTCTCAGTGAAACTCAGTACATAAATTGCAGACTCATTGATCCAAGAATCCAACTATGTCATTCACTAGCTATAGAATGTCTGTATATAAGCACTTGAAGTTCAATAAAGAAGTACTGAAGAAAAAGAAAAAGGGATATGCTGTGATGAACATGCCAACATTCCATATGAACTAAATTATCAATATACTCAAGATAAATACTAAACAAAAGTTGTGCATTGCAAAATGAATGCAAGACAGTCTTCTTTTTCCACAAGACACATCACTAGAAGACCTACTTATTTATATCAAACGAAAGGATAAAACTATTATATGCAAGCAAAATGAAAGTTATATTACTCATAGAAATATATTAGAAACTAACAGGGCCACAAAGATGAAAAAATCCTCACTCCCTAAATAAACAAAACAAAGAGATGCATTTCCATCCTCAGTAGTAATTAGTAAATGCTCCCATCATTATACTTGAACAACAGAAATTTTCCAAATAAAAATAAAAACCTAACACATGGGCATGTTATGGATGGGTAAAGTCAAAATTTCCCAAAATTTGTCTGCAGCCACATCTAGGTGTTCCAAAGCAAGACCTATATGGTCAAATCCAGTAGGCTTATTTTTCCATTACATGCGAACAACATTTGAAACAGTCAGAATGGTTTTTCAACACCAGGGTAGAATTACTTTTCCTTATTATTAGAAGAAAAGGCAATATTGTTAAGCAAACATTGTACCATGACATGAAAATTAGCATCTGATCCTTCTTTGGTCAAACTAGACCGACAATACCTATGTTAGATGTATATTCCCTTAGAGACAACAAATGATGACTCCAAGATGGAGCCAAAGACACCTGATCAGAGAACTTCCTGATGTAAATTTTTGAAGCCAGTACTTTTGGGCTTCGACATTAAAGAAGACTTAATAAGAACTATAAGAGTTTGTTTTTTTTTAAGTTGCAAGTATGTAGAAGGTCAGATCATGCGTCCTACATATTATGCCAAAAGAGGCATGTGCAAACATACATGTAGCTATGTTCAGTATTTTGTTACTCAAAAGTTATTTAAAAGTCACTACCTCTGCTTGAGGAGCCTTGGGCTTTCTCGCAGCTGATTTGTCAGATGAAAACCGGACTTCACCAAACAAACTAACAGCAGCTTTAACAGATTCAAAAGGAGCCCTTGTATCTATTTCTCCAATCTCCCCTTTCTCTGCATCGGCAGGCGGCGGACGAGCCTTTGTACCCATATTTGCCTTCATTTAAATATCGTATGCAAGCTGCCACAGAAAACAAAAATCAAGTTAACGAAAGATTATGGCAGGACAGTTATAGGTGTGTAAAAATGTTAATAGTGAATATGATAAATCTGACCTAATATGTCATAATGCAAAAAAAAACATAATACAAGGCTTGTCAACCTTTCAAAATCAATTTTTTCATTACTTGAGTCATAATACTAGGAAATAGTTATAGCAATATATCAGCATTCAGATATGTAAAAAGAGAATAGTGAATCTTGGGCGAGGCCCATCCGTGAGATACTTCCCTAAAACAGCCATCACACGGGGGAAGAGGTGACTCCCTACCTTTCTGTTCTTCCCTGTACCCATCAATTCGAGATACACGATTCTAGAAGCAGACTATTATTTATCAACATTAAAGGTTTGATAATCTCGTATCGTTCAACGAAAGAGGCTCGCCAATCATCGCGAGCTTAAACAATACTATCATTGTGCAGAGCAGCATACACAAGCCCAGCCACATATCCTCAGCATAACGCTTGAAACCGCATACAATACATATGGAAACAATAATGTCCTCTCTCAGCGGCATACTAGGTATGGGAAATTGAAAGCTTCGGTTGAACCGCGCCGATAAGAAAAATTAGGAAAACAAACTTGACATTTGCAATAATCCACCACGGAGGGAACAAATCCGCGATGAAACCGGACGGATCGGAGCGTCAACCCATAAACAAATATACGGATTATAGAGCCTCACGACACACCCAAATGGGGGAAAATCGCGTTCTTACCAGCACAAACGAGGAGGAAATCAGCGCGCGAGGCGGGGTTGACGGGGACGACCGCAGCGCCTTGGGAAGAGGGAGAGGAATGCAGCCGCGGTGGGACGATGGCTAAATCTGGGTGGGGGCTCGCGGTGCCGTGTTCGGCGGGGAGGAGGGAGAGGGGGCGGCGGTGGTGGTGGAGGGGATGGGATGCAAAAAGTTTGGGGGAGGAGCCGAGGAGAAATGGTGGTGGGGTGCGTGAGAGGCTGGTTCGTCCGGCGCGGGGTGGGGGTCACGATCTAAGGCTGCTCGCACCGGGCGCTATTGACGCCCGGTAAACGCCACGTCTGCTCGTTTACCGTTTCTCTCCCCGTTTTTCCCCTGCAGCGGCGAGCGGGTACAGACAGAGAGAGAAAGGCGAGCGCTACCGTGCCACGTCGGCGCCTCGATCCGCCCGCTCACTCGCCGGCCGGCCTCCGCCTCCGCCTCGCCGCGCCTCCGCCTCGCACCGCCCGGCCGGGCAGCTCGGGCACCGCAGCCGATCCAGCAGTTCGCGCCACCGCCGCCCGCGAGCAGCTCCCCTCGCCGCGCTGGCTCCATCCTCTCCATGGGAGCAGGGGAAGCCGAGGCGAAGCCACAGCCATGGGAGCAGGAGAAGCAGGAGCCCCCGCCGCTTGATTCGCCCCCGCCATGGGAGCAGGGGAAGCCGGAGCCGCCGCCGGTCGATTCGCCCTGCGCCGCCTGGCCTCGCGTCCGCTTCCCGCGCTCGCCCGCCTGCGGCCGCCCGCGCCACCGCACGCAGAACGCACGCGCGCGCAGCGCGTTCATGGCGTGGCGCGGCTGCGCCGGCCATCCTCGGCCTTCCCCTCTGCTTGGCGCTAGTCAATTAGCTTCAACTCATGTCGAGACACAAGGCCGGTCAGCGCTGCCATCGATCGATCTTGAGCGCCGTCGGGAAAGAATTGGGGGCGTTTGTCTTGTGGAGTTGCGGCAGGCAGCGGGAGAGTGGATGCGGCCGCCCGTGCTGCTCCGATCATGAAGTGCTGGTTGCGCCATGGTGAGGTTGCTGCCAATAACAGTCAGGTGGTAATGGCGTCCACATTGACAGTTTTATGTGATTGTTGTTTGTCACCAAATGCTACTTGTTTGGTGGAGTTGTACTGGTCCTTCTGCATTGTAAGCTTTCGGTGGAGTTGTAGTAATTAGACAATATAATGTCGTGTTTAACCTTTGTTTTGCCTCTGTGGATAAGCTGGAATCTACTTCCATTTGTATTGCCTGGCAGTCTTCATGAGGCAATCCTTTTTGGGTTTGATGTTACATATAATTTGTTTCACTACCTTAACGTTAAGTTGGTTATGCTCATTATCTGGTAGCAACCTTCTAGTTTCTACACATGTAATTCCTAAAGTAGAAGTTATCCAACCCTTTATCTGAATTATTGGGGGTCGAATTTCAGAAAGGCCTCACCTCCGCTAATTTGGCTTTTGTGTGGTTCAGGGACAAAGGATGAAGGCATACAAGCATCTTATATTTTGCTAAGTCAAAGATCGGATCTTAGGAGAATCAAATCACACTCTAGATCGAGAAGTGCAAGTGTGTGGAGTATATGGAGTGGAATACGTGGAGTGGAATTTGGCGGAATCTCATGGATTGATTCTTCCTCTCCTTGATTTATTTTTCGAGAGCATGGGCTATCTTTTATTCATATTCAAGACCAAGTAACTTATCCACAAAAAGCGAGGTCCCAAAAAAAAAGAAAAACCTATTATATTTTTAAACGCGGAAATTCGCACGTGCAGTGCATGGGATTCGAACCTGGAACCATCTTGCCTCACGCGTAGCTTCCTTACCATTTCACCTACAGAGAACATGTGATACACTCCTGGGTGCTTGTTGGCACTTCTTACGATCCAATATCAGAATTGAGAATCCTGGTACTGGGGTAAGGAGTGTTTCAGTGGTTTTCCTTATGGCTAGTAAAATATGTGAATATTCTGCAAGCGCACAGAATCCCCGCTGTAGCACTTCACCTGGGAGTATCCCGAGGTATAGTAATTTATATGGTGACAAAGTAGGGTAGCATAATTTCTTAAATAATACCTTAGACATGATGTTGACGCTGGCCCCC
>OAMR01000161.1:741791-771922 GCA_900205405.1 Echinochloa crus-galli
TGGCTGTCTCTTATACACATCTAGATGTGTATAAGAGACAGGAATCAGGCATAACAATCAAGGTATGGCTATCCAACCGGGTTTAGCAGTAAAACATGCAAGTTTTATAAAGCAGGCCATAGGTTGTGTTTATAAAATCTAGGACAAAATATGCATCAAAGGATGGGATTGCACTTGCCGTTCTCCCAACCCTTGGGGGATTCCTGCCCGGGGTTTTGGTCTCCAAACTCCTGCTCGTAACCTTGCTCCTCCTTGAGTCCGTCCTCGATCACTCCGTCGACTACGGCACACAAGCAAGCACACAAATAAATAAAGGAAATAATTTTATTTGCCGAGCTCGAGGGGAAGAGAGGAAGGAATTATTTGTGGGCTAAGGTTAGGGTGAGAAATAAATTAAACATATAGTTTGGTATGTTGGGAATATTGGGAGAAAGGGCGTGGTGGAATTTGGGGTTGATCGGGCATAAAAAGACGCATGAAAAGATGCGTCAAGATTATGGCGGTTATATAGAAAGGAAAGGATTTATTTAAAAGCTTTGGTAAAAAGGGTAGGGGCTTATTTGTAAGGTGCAGGGGTATATTTGTAGTGGTTTTTGAGTGCTGGAGGGATTTATTTGCAAATATGCAAAAGGTGGAGGGCTCTTGTAAAAAGGGAGTGGATTAAAAGGACTTAGGGGCTGATTTAACAGACTGAGGACCTATTTGCAAATATGGGAAGACTCAGGGGGTTTTGGGGGGGTGGACAGAGAGAGAGGGAATAGGAGGGTTGGACGGCGGGTTCGAATATCAAAGAAAGCAGGGGGTTATCGGCGAAAGTGCCTTTCTTCCTCGTTTAAACAGAGAGAGGGAGAGGCAGGGGAGGGGGTCGGCGGTGCGACGGCGGGCTCAAGTTTAAACAGAGAGAGGGAGAGGCAGGGGAGGGGGTCGCCGGCGACGGCGGGCTCAATCGCCGGTGATGCGATGGGTCTTCGGCCAAATTGGCCGAGGGGAAAGGGGGAGGGGCTTACGACAAGTCCACCCGTAGTCCTACCTCGGTTGGAGAAGGTCGGTGATGAGCTGCCCGTGAGGGTCAGAGGAGGCGGCGGCAATGGTGCGTGGGCGGCGGTGCTACGGCGGCGGAGGGAGGCGATTGAGGGGTGGATGAGCTGCAGGGGTTCGAGGTGAAGCTGTAGGTGTGCTCAGCTCGGGCGGAGGTGGAGTAGGGCAGCCTGCCCACGAGAGCTCGAGGGCGGCGGCAATGGTGGTGGGACGAGGTGCTGCGGCAGCGAAGGAGGGGATGTGGAGGGCGCTCGAGCTGGTGGAGTTGGGGGAGAAGCTCGGAGGTCTATTTATAGGCGCGGGGGTGCACTGAGGGGGCGGGCCGACAGGGGTGGTTTGGTGGCCGGCGGACGGGGTGGTCGGCGGCGCAATTGAATGCGCCCGGCGTGATTTGCGGCGGGGATGTGACGACACGGCGATGGTGGCTGTAGGGGCGCGAATGTGGCGAGCGTGGTAGGGGTGAGGTGACGCGGCGGCTGCGGCGGTGGTCGGCACGACAGTGGTTCAGCGGCGAGCAGCACTGACCGTCCTTTGGGCGGTGGCGCGGAGGACGGTGCGTGGTGGCGGTGGCGTGGTCGGCGCGGCCGGACCGGGCGTGCAGCGATGCGTAGAGCCGAGGCGGCACGGCAGCGTCGGCTAGGCGTACCGGCGAGGCGGTACGGAGGAAAAAAAGAAAAAGGGAAAAAGAGAGGGGAGAGCCGGCGGGATTCGCGGCGGAAGACGACGCGCGAGCTACGAGTCGGCCAGAGACGGTCGGCCAGCAATGATCGGGCCCGGCGGTCGACCCGAGAGCGGGCGACGCGGGATGGGAAAGGGGAGAGGGGGTGACAACGAGGCAGGAAAGGGAGGGGGCGGGGATAACAAGGCGGGAACATGAGGGGTCGGGTTTGGCGGAAGGTACTGGCGTGATTGACACAGGGCGGGTCGGAAAAAGAGGGGGCGATGGGGGACGGGCACCGGACTACCGGCGATAGACACGTTGGCGGAGAGAGGGATAGAGCGGGGCCCGAAAGAGAAAGGGGAAAACGACAGGGGTTTAGGATAAGGTTAGGGTGGGACGGTGGAAGCAGAGATGGTGGTGGCATGACGGGGTTTAAACTGGGTTGGCGGAAGGGTTCATGTGGGGATTGGGAGCTCAGTAGCAAAAGATTTTGAAAACGACATTTTTAACGAGTGATTTTTGAGGTGATTTATTTTAGAGAAAACACGGGCGTTACAGTATGCCACTGCTTATATAGGTGTCCTAAGGCGGTTTGGAGTGGAGTAACCGCCAAGGGATCCAGGGGATATTCCCTGTTGATCCGGGCGAAGAGACCGGGTTCGGCCGAACCCCTGGATCCACCGCCTTGGCTCTAGACGGCTTGGATGGTCTCCTGGAGGCGGTTGATGCATTGTGGGCGGTTCAGCCGAACTGGTGGGTTCGGCCGAACTGGGCTTTCAGCCCAGAACGCCCCCCAGCACCGCCTCTACCTTGTGGTGCTCCTGGGCCGGCTTCTGCTGATGGGGAACTTGTTCAGTGGGCCCAGGATGACGTGTCGATGGCTTCGGGTTGACTCGGATGTCTTTTGCTTTCAAAAATAAAATAAAGTGTGTTGGCGGTCGTCCACGTGTCGTGTGTTGTCGTTTGGTTGACGTGGACGGCTCCCGCTGGCCTGTATGGCTAAGGGGGGTAACCGGCCGAACGTGTTGTTCGGCCGAATTGGTCATTTCCGACCCATATAGCATGTATTTGTAGATATTGTACCTGCATAAGCAACACTCACCAAAACTCGTGGAACTTTATTAGAACTAAAACCTAAGTACATGGAATGTTACATAAAACCTCTTTTATTCCCGAGTATTGGTGGTCGAAATTGGGTTGTAACGACCGCCAACAAGCACTCCAGCATTTTCTTATCAACCAATGCCTCTTCATCACGCTCGGAGCAACCAAGCACCATCTGCACCGCCCATGGTTAATCTTACCTTCATCGAACCTCAAGGACTCCAGAACCCAAAGGAAGAAGACAAGAGTGCTCAAGCAAACTGCTTACCAACGGTGGGAATGATCATGCCCATTTCGGGAGGGTCATCATTGCAATTCGAAAACAAGAGACAGAGGCAGGACTATTTCAGAAGCGTTAACAATATCTCGGTCAAAGGCCCGATGATTAGATCAAGATGGTCACATATACCAATCACATTTACAGAGCAAGATCTGAAGCTTACCAACTTCCCTCACAATGATGCTTTGGTGGAAAATAGGAAGGATATTAGTGGACACAGGAAGCTCAGTTGACATCATCTTTGCGAACACCTTCGCCGAAATGAAGCTGGATCAGAGCACCTTGCAACCGGCTGACAATCCTCTTTGTGGTTTCGGGGGAAAGAGGGTCTCAGTCCTGGGCAAAATTGACCTTCCAGTTTCTTTGGAGACTTGTCAAATGCAAGAACAGAGTATGTAACCTTCGATGTGGTGGATATCTATTTTCCTTATCTAGCAATATTTGGGCGAGGATTCTTGAACAGATTTGAAGCAATAGTGCATCAGCCATACTTGTGCATGAAAATGCCATCTTCGAAAGGCGTAATCACAGTATTCGAAAGCCAACAAGTGGCAAGAAACATTGAGAAAGGAGAGACTCCTGGTCATCGTAACGTTCACATTCTAAACCAGACAGAGGTTCCCGTCCCAAGGCAGGACGAGAAAATAGACAAAGAAAAGGTACCAATGCAACCCGACCAAGAAACAAAGAGAGTTTTGCTAGATGCAGCGGTCAGGGATAGACATGTAATCATCGGAGCCGATCTCGAAAAAGAAGAAGAGGAGAACTGCAGCAACAAAGATGTCTTTGCTTGGTCCTCAAAGGATTTGCATGGGGTGAGTAGGTCCATTATCAAGCATAGCCTCAACATTGATAAGAGTGTTAGGCCCAGGAAACAAAAACTCAGAAAAATGTCAGACGACAAGGTCGCAGCGGTAAAGGCCGAAGTTCAAAGGCTTCTCGAAGCTCACGTCATAAGAGAAGTTAAGTACCCTCCATGGCTGGCAAGCATAGTGCCTGTGAAGAAGAAAAACGGTAAATGGAGAATGTGTGTGGATTTTACAATCTTGAACAAGTTTTGTCCCAAAGATGACTTTCCACTCCCAAGAATAGACAGGGTGGTGGATGAGGCTGCCAACAGTGAAATGCTATCTTTGTTAGATTATTTCTCAGGCTACCATCAAATTTGGATGAAAAAAGAAGACGAAGAATGCACAAGCTTCATTACGCCTATAGGAACCTTTTGCTTTGTCAGGATGCCAGAGGGATTAAAGAATGCCGGTCCAACATTCTCTAGAATGTCGAAGCTGGTGTTTAAAGATCAAATCCCAAGAAACTTGCTAGCGTACGTGGATGATATCGTGGTAAAAAGCAAAACAAGGTCAGAGCACGTGAACGATCTAGCTTAAACCTTCGCTAACATGAGGGCGGCAGGTTTGAAACTCAACCCCGAGAAATGTGTATTCGGGGTTAGAAGGGGAAAGGTCTTAGGATGTCTAGTGTCAGTAAAGGGCATAGAAGCCAACAGGGAGAAGGTTAAGGCTTTGATCAACATGGAGGAGCCAAAAACAAGAAATGATGTGCAAAAGCTCACAGGAAGAATTGCAGCATTAAACAGATTCATTGCAAAATCGGCAGAGCGAAGCTTACCCTTCTTCAAGACACTGAAATCAGCAAACAAATTCAGTTGGGGAGCAGAGCAAAGAACAGCGTTTCAGGAGCTGAAAGATTATCTGCATCAGTTAACGGTCATGTCACCACCAGATCCGGCGCAACTTTGCTTCTGTACTTGGCAGCAACAGAATCAGCCGTTAGTGCAGCTTTAGTCCAAGAAAAAGAAGTTCAAGGCACAAAAAACCAGCTACCTGTTTACTTCGTCTCAGAGGTGTTAACAGAAACCAAAAAAGCTGTCACACCCCAAAATTTTTGGATTTTAGGATGTGATTTGAAAGTAATAATTAAATAAAGAATTTCTCATAATTTTAAAAATTTTCCCAACTCTGTATAATTAACACGGAATTTAGTATAGGAAAATTCTTTTCTAAATTAAATTAAATAAATATAGGTTTAATGTTGAGTGCCTTGCATTCATGCCGGTTGCATTTAGTGCTTTTATGTGTGTAAAAGTTTCAAAAATGCGCTTAGAAGCCTAAAGGAAATTTTCCAGATATTTTTGGGAATTATTCCTATTTTTCTAGAGCGAATTCCAAATTTTGGAATGAGCTAAAATTTTTTTCATGAGCTCCAAATATTTTATTTGGGTTACTCATGTCCAAATCTAACGCTAGAATTTTTCCAGAGATTTTTGGAATTTTTAGAGTATTTTTCATGGCTCAAATGAATTATCTAGAATTTTCTAGAATTATTCTTGCTATGGAAATACTCTCTGAAAATAAAAAGAAAATAAAATCCTAAAGCCCTATGGGCCGAAACCCGCACGCCGGGGCCCCACGCGCTCCCTAATCCCGCTGCCGCCCTCGCCCCCTTGCACGGCACCGTCGCTAGGCGCGCTGATGGCCACACGCCGCCGCCCGCCATAGCCGCTGGAACCGAGCGCCGCCGCCTCGCCGATTCGCGCCTCCGTCGCCAACCCGCCCAAGCCGACGCCGCCTCGAGCTTCCCCACGTCAAGCCGCGTCTTCCCCGCCGCTCCTCGTCGACGTCCGGCCGCTGGAGCCCCTCCCCCGCGAGAGCTCGCCGCCGGCCGACTTCGATCTACCGCCTCGTCGCCATTCCGCCCCGTCCGACCCCCCTGGTGAACTCCGTGCCGAGGTGACAACCCTCCCGAGCTCCCCTATTGCGCTCTCTCCCTCTCCCCGTAGCTTGCCCACGCGCTCGCCGGACTTCCCCGACCGCCGGCCGACGTCACCCGCCGCCTACGTGTCACCCCGGCCGGCATGAAACCCGTGTGTGGACTCATCGTGCCCCCAGCTTCCCCTTGGCCAGCTCCCATCGCAAATGGTGGCCCCTAGACCGCCTTCGGCCCCACGCGGACGAAGCTCCGCCGCGGAGCTTGGCACCGACGCCGCTCCCCCACTGTCCCCCGTCGGCAGCCGACCCCCGCCTGATCCAACGGCCTACACCCGCGCCTCCCCTGTGTCAAAGTCCCAGCGTACCGGTCAACTCCAGGTCGTTTTGCTAAATAACCCCCCAGCTTTTCCCAAATCAACCCGCCATCCTCTCGAGTTCAAAAGTAATTTCAAATAGGTCCTAATTTGTTTCAGAAAACCCCCTGACCTTGTGAAAAATCCTACCCGCCGTCCAGAGCTGGCATATTTGCGCGTTAGCCCTCGAGTTTTAATGCGTAATTATGTTTTAGCCCCTGAGTTTTCTCAAAAAAAACCCCTAGAAGTTTTCAAAACTTGCCAGGAGGTCCCTGAATCTTAGAAAAGCCATAGCTTTCACGTTTTAGCTCCGATTCGACCCGTTCAAGTTGCATTAGGTTAGCATCGACATAAGCTACGTGTTAAAGATGATGTTCACCCTGCTAGATGTTTTATAAATTAATCATGTAATTAATTTGATTAATCCCTACCTTATATGCTTTAGAAATAAAATCAAATATAGGTTCAAACTCTGACCTTTTGTAAATAAATGTCAATTTGAATAATATTAACTTAAATATGTGTTTAGTATAATTTGATTAGTATAAACACGTTAGGATATAAGTCGATTAGATGCTCTCACATGTTTTATCTTAAATAAAATATTTAATTGGTATAACTTATATATAAATAATTATAAATAAAATATGATTAAGTTTTATCTTGTTTTATGAATTCAAATAAAATTGAATTAATTCCAAAATAAGATGTTTCTCTGAAATATCTTTTGTATTATTTTATTTAAATTAAAATTAATCAAGCATATAGTCTTTTATGCCCTTTTGTTATGTAAATCTTCCGATAGTCGTATCTTTTCAACCGTAGCTCCGTTTTCAGCGATTCTTGCGCTCACGTGACCGTGGAACCGAGCCCTATCCTTTAGTGCGCTCTTTTAAAGCTTTTTTTTATTGGTGTACTATTCTTAGCTGTACTTGTTTGTTTGCTTGTATGTCTACGCCGTTGCTTGCTTCGAGTAGAAGGAGCGAGGTTCGAGACTCGGAAGATTAAGGGCAAGAGCGAGAGCAGGAGCAAGAGTTCAAGATTCTAAGCAGCTAGCATTTGGATAACGGGAAGTATAGCACGGACAATCCTTGCTACCTATAGCCCCGTCGGCTAGGTCTCGTTAGACCCAGTCCCGTGTTGGGAGTCTCAGCGATTGAGAACTCCGCGCGTTGCGCATTGTTGGGTGGATACCCGCGCTCTGGATGCCATCGACCCCCTTACGGTGGACTCCGTAGGCGTACGTCGATCTCGGTGCCTATGGGCTCACCGCCTTGTAGTACCCCAGCGGCTACTGTCTTGTTAGGGTGTCTTGTGAAAAGCCTCGTAGCGTCCCTATGCGATCACACCTCGGAAGTGTGGTTTGCGAGGTCTGATCCTCCTCCGCATGGTTGGGTTTAAAGTTCCTTGATCTTTTACGTGGACTGGTGGGTAAAGAGCGAAACCTCTGCAGAGTGTACGATCTAACATGATAGCCTTGCTCAGGGTCACGAGCGGCCTGGATCCTTTTTGATTAGAAGATGAAGTTATTTATGTTTAATGTTCACTTATACTTATTTTAATTGGGTTTATCAACTGGGATTTATTTCATTGTAATACTTGATGAATGATAAAATGAATCAACTAAAAGTGCTAATGCAGTTCAGCCGTGTCAAGCCTTATTTTTAGCCTTCATACACCATGTTATACTTACTAAGTAAGACAATTACTTATGCTTGCCATTATTCTTTTTTCAACAAAATCCCGGATGGGTACCAGATCGAGTGAATGAGACAGCTACTGAGTTTCCTGAAGATTTCCGTACTTCTGAGCTGAGGTCAACTAGTCGGCGTCCCTGTGGACTTGAGGCTCTACCTGTCGAGTTATTAAACAGTCTTCCGCTGTGTATGTGCTAAACTCTGATGTAAAACTATTTTGTTCGAGCATATGTACTCTGATTTCCATATTTGTAAGCTATATATGTTCTGTGGACATCCTGGGCACACATATGGTAGGATTCGGGTTTCTGTGTAAACTCGGGTGTGACAAATGCATACCCAGAGTTGGAAAAAATCGCTTATGCGGTGGTAATGAGTGCGAGAAAGCTTAGGCATTACTTCTGTGCACATAGGGTGGTAGTATTGTCTGATCAGCCGCTCAAAGAAATCTTCAACAACAGAGAGCTCCGAGCCGTATTCGAAAGTGGGCAGCAGAAATGTCCATCCTACTAGTGACATTTGAAAAAAAGAACGGCAATCAAGTCTCAGGTCCTGGCTGATTTCGTGGCAGATTGGACTTCGCCAGCTCTCAATAAACAACCAGAACCAGAACCAGAATGGCTCATCACTTGTGATGGAGCTTGGGGAAAGGATGGTGCCGGTGCAGCGGTAGTCATAACATCACCTAACGGGGCAAAGCTATGATATACGGTTCGATTGGAGTTTTGCAAAGAGGAAGACAATGGCTCAAACAACATCGCAGAATACGGAGCTCTGTTACTTGGGATACGAAAAGCAAGAGTGATAGGTGCAAGGGTTTGTACCGTAAAAACAGACTCGCAGGTTATCACTGATCAAGTGGAGAAGGGAAGCTTGGCCAAGAACCCAGAGTTAATAAAATATCTAAAGATGGTCCGAAGAATGGAGAAACAATTCAAAGGGTACACCGTGGAATTTTGGCCAAGGAACCAGAACAGGGAGGCATATGCCTTAGCAAAGGCAGCGGCAAGAAAAGAGAAGCTGCCACCAGATGTATTCTTCGAAACCCTGAGAGAGCCTTCGGCCAAGGAAAAGGCAAATAGGGTTTCATGGATATTCGTTGTCCAGGGCGAAGATTGGAGGGTGCAAATAATTGCATTTTTACGCGGAGTTTGCGAGCCCGAGTCGGTTGCGGAAACCAAAAGGATGGAGCAGAGATGCCAAAGCTACACTTTGGTAGGAGACGACTTATTCAAAATGGGTGTCACAGCACCACTACTCAAGTGCATAGCATCCGGAGAAGGCATGGAACTGCTAAAGGAAATTCATGGGGGATGTTGCGGTTCTCACATTGGCTCAAGGGCACTGGTAGGAAAAGCATTCTGGCAAGGCTTTTACTGGCCAACGGCATTAAAAGATGCACAACAAATCATAAAAACATGCGAAGCCTGCTAGAAATTCGCGAAGCAGCAAAAAGCACCAGGTGCTGCAACACAGCTAATCTCACCAACTTGGCCACTGCAAAGGTGGGGCATTGACATTGTAGGTCCGCTTCCTACGGCGCAAGGGAATTACAAGTACGCAGCAGTAGCAGTCGAGTACTTCGCCAAATGGATAGAAGCCAAACCATTGGTCAACATCACCGCCGAAACAATCAAAAAGTTCTTTTGGCAAAACATCATTTGTCGTTTCGGGGTACCAAGGGAAATCACAGTTGACAATGGAAAATAGTTCGATAGTGAGGTGTTCAAAGAATTCTGTCACTCTATCGGCACGAAGGTCAAATTTGCATCCGTGTATCACCCGCAGTCCAATGGAGCGGTGGAAAGAGCCAATGGCATCATTTTCGAAGGTGTCAAGAAGAGACTAGTAGAGTTGAAAAGGAGCAAATGGGTGGAAGAGTTGGTTAAGGTGATATGGTCACACAACACCATAAAGTCAAGAACCACGCAGTTTACTCCGTTCAAGCTACTATTCAGAGAAGAAGCTATGACTCGAGAAGAGCTCCGCTTCAAAAGCAGCAGAGCATCAGGAAAGCAGGAGCAGTACAGCGAAAGTGTGGACAAGGACCTTGCCGAGGAGGAAAGACTACAAGCAGCAAAAATCTAGACAAGTACCAGCTAGAAACCAAGAAATGGAGAGACAAGAAAGTGGTAAGTTAAGACATAGCATTAGGAGACTTTGTTCTGAAGTTGAAGGCAGGAAAAACAGGAAAGCTGCAGGAAAATTGGGAAGGGCCATTCTTGGTCAGTAGAAGCAATAGACCAGGGTCTTTTTACTTGACAGATGAAGAGGGCAAAGAATTACCGCACTCTTCGAACGTGGACAGCCTCAGAAGGTTCTACGTGTAAGGGAGCCAAGCATCGTAGTTTTCTTTCTTAGGTTTCTTTTTTGTTTCAAAATTTAGGTCTCGTACTCTTTTCCTCACAGGGGAAACCCCATAATGGGGGTGAGGTTTTTAATGAGGCGAGTACCTTTGTAAAAATGCTAAGTTATAAAGCAGTCGATTCCCCAAGGAAGTGTCTCGTGGCCGAAAAAGCAACCTTTGAAAAAGGCCGCAGATTCGGCAAAAGGTCAAGTTCTAACAGAGATCGCCAAGGCGAAACTGTTCGAACTTAGCGAACTCAGTTCAAAGCTAAAAATAAACAAAATAAGCCCAGCAAAAAATGCCAGAGGCTATGACGTAGCAATGCTAAAAATGCACTCGAAGCTAGCTTGTAAAAATTCTAAACAAAAGAAAGCTATGCTGAGCTTCGAGTCGCTTAATTCGTCCCAACTCGCTGAGAACGGGGAGGTGACGCTTTTCCAAAGCTCAGTGAAGAGCTCGTGAACGAAATAAGCCCGGCAAAAAGCGCTAGAGGACGTAGCAATGCCAAAAATGCACTCGAAGCTAGCTTGTAAAAATTCTAAACAAAAGAAAGCTATGCTGAGCTTCGAGTCGCTTAATTCGTCCTAACTCGCCGAGAACGGGAA
Source organism: Echinochloa crus-galli (assembly GCA_900205405.1). Classification (NCBI taxonomy): domain Eukaryota; kingdom Viridiplantae; phylum Streptophyta; class Magnoliopsida; order Poales; family Poaceae; genus Echinochloa; species Echinochloa crus-galli. The sequence continues at coordinate 752,606 of OAMR01000161.1, forward strand.
GGTGACGCTTTTCCAAAGCTCAGTGAAGAGCTAGTGAACGAAATAAGCCCGGCAAAAAGTGCCAGAGGCTATGACGTAGCAATGTCAAAAATGCACTCGAAGCTAGCTCGTAAAAATTCTAAACAAAAGAAAGCTATGCTGAGCTTCGAGACGCTTAATTCGTCCCAACTCGCTGAGAACGGGGAGGTGACGCTTTTCCAAAGCTCAGTAAAAAGCTCGTGAACGAAATAAGCCCGGAAAAAAGCGCCAGAGGCGACAACGCAGCAATGTCAAAAAATGCACTCGAAGTTAGCCCGTGAAAATTCCAAACAGAAGAAGGCTACGTTAAGCTCCGAGCAACTTATGTCAGATCGCTTCGTCAAGAATGGGGAAGTAATGTCATTTCAAGATCGGAGAAAAAACAAGGTAGCCCGAAAATAATACAAGCATCCCTAATAAGAATCCTTAGGTGTTACAGAATAAAAGTAGAGAAGACATTAAAGCAACCCGTGTATCACATCACTTGGGATAACTAAATAAAGCCTAAGGGCCTCATTCAAAACGTAAGTTCGATAATGTAGGCACGATCACGAGAGTCGCGGCGAAGATTGTAAACATAGCAAAACTCGTCACAACCACTTTTATCTTCGGGAGTCTCAGAACAAATCCCCAAGGACGTTGTCGTCACCTTCGACCGCTTCCGGGTTGCGGCGGCAAAACTCTGATCAATAAGAAAAGATTGGTTTGAAAACCATCTGCAGCAGTAATCCGAAAATGAGGGGAAACTTGTAGCAGGAAAGCGTAGACGATAGGCCAACCAACTATTGCCATTAATGCATAAAAGCCCATTTCGGATAGTGCGAGGAATTACAAGCTGCGCAGGCCCTCCATCAAGAGCCTGCGCACACAAAAAGTGGTACTTCAATCAGTTTTACATAAAGCCAACAAGGGCACCAAGAGTCTATCCTATTACACAAATTGTCATTGTCTTTCAGGAGCAGACACCTTCGGACGAGAAGAAGACTCCCCCCCCCTCCCCTGCAGTGGTTCCCGTGCCGTGACCAGCGGAAGCGCCTTTGAAAGCAGCAACAGCAAGAGCCTCCTTGCGGGCCTGTTCTTCCCGAGCTAAACGTAGTTTTTTCTAATCATAAGAGGTCAAGGGTCAGCATGAAGGACAAGCTCGGCAAGAAAAGCAACAGAAGGGGACAAGTATACCTTGTGGAGACTTTCGACCGCAGAGCGGCGGGCAGCTTCGCGACCCAGACTTTGCCAGAATTGACGCATGAAGATTTGCCTCGTGGCCTTGACCAATGAAGAGCTCTCATCTGGAGTTTCGGCCGCGGCAAATCGGTAGTTCCGACCAAAAGTCTTGAAATGGAGACACCCTTCTTTTTCCAGTATGGACAGCATATTTCCACAAATAATATTGGCGGCATGATCTCCGATGCCAACCATGACGCTCGATAAAGACTTGAACTCTGCATCCAGCCAGTCGAAGAACCGAGTTTCACCCCCGCCTTCGGGAAAAGACAGGGGCTCCGCTCTGAACTGACGAAGGGTTTCTTGGTAACACCGATAAACCTGCAGACCGCGTTCGGCCACCAAAGTGCGGGAACGCTCCATGGCAGCTTTCATCACTTTTATTTCATCCCGAAGCCCAGCATTCTCTTCTTGCTTAGAGGTCATCAGAGTCTGAGAAAGTTTCAGTTCGTCTTTCAAAGATGACACAAGTGAGGCATCAGTAGTCGCTTGCTCACGAAGAGCAAGGACCTCAGCTTCGAGATTGCGAGCACGCTTTTCCCAAGTCCCTGCCTTTTTGGGCTTTTACCTCCAATTCTTCGTTGCGTTTTCACAAGTCTTCAGCCTCCTGAGCCTGGCGCTTAGCAGCAGCAAGCTGCCGTCCTAGCTCTTCAGCACGAGGGCGATGTTCAGCAAGTTCTTTTTCCATATTATCTTGAGTACGAACGGCATCGTGAAAATTCTTCTTCAACTTCTCATGCTCGGCCTGCAGCTCAGCTTGATCAAGCTTCATCTGGTCATAGGCACGGGTCACATCGCGAACTATCTTCTCGCGAGCAATAAGCTTCTTGTCAACGATTCGAATGCCAGCAAACGCCTAAACAAAAAGAGAACAAAATCAGAGCCATTCTTGGAGGAAAGAAAAAGGTCCAAGAGCCAAAAAAATACCCTGAAATCATGCTTCACAACATCGTCTTGAACGACACCCTCAAGGTGCAGCTTCTCCATTTCGCCTTCGTAGTCTACGAAGCGAGCATAGATATCAGGATTGCTATCTCAGATAGAGGACCACAAATAGGCAGAGTAATCAGCCAAATGATCATAAAGGTCAAAGGCGCGACCTGACGACGAAGTGGGACTCTCGGGCGGAACGGAAGTTTGCGAAGCTCCAGGGGCATCCGGATGGTCAGGACGAATAACCGAGGAAACTTCGACCTGGACGGCAGCAACAATGTCTTGGCCAACGGCTGAATCAGGGAGCTGGTTGACGGCAAGGGGTACGATGACTCGGACCTCCGAAGAATCACCTGTGCAAAATAGGGCAGGTTCAGAGCCAGAGCCACTTTCCACAGGAGAAGGAGGTAAACGCCGGTATGGGCGTGACCCATTAGAGCTATAGGAGGAATCACCTCTAGTACCAGTAATATCAACATCACCAGAAGAACCTCGGAATTGCTCCACGTTGCTAGGAAAATTATAAGCAGGTAAAGGAGGCAACAGCACGGCGGTAGGCAGCGGGAAATACTCGCCTGCATTTCGAGTCCCGAGCTCTGGAGTGCTAGAAATACGGAGCAGACCTTGAGAAGCACCTTCAACAACGGTATCCGAAGGCTTCGGATCCACGGCGGCCTTCTCACGTGCCTCCGATTGCTTGTTCAAGTCTTCCTGAGAAGTACAGTCAGCAATTTTTGTATCAAGCTGTCGAGTTGGCAGGCCACCAGTATGAACACCCAAGCCTGGACTGCCAACGGGGGTAAAAAGCGCCCCATAAGAGATTTCCTCTTCTTCAAAAACATCGGCAATGCGAAGGCCAGTGGTAGGAGGTCGAGGTTGGTCATGAAGATTAAAGTTAGGCCAATCCAAGATATAGGTTTCCCCCAACTCCAAGTCAGCAAGTGAAGCATTGACATCACGAGGTCCCGAGGGTAGCAAGCCGCGACCAGGAGAAGAAGGAGCGGCCTCTTCCTCGCGTGCGGTTGGTGGCAGATCTTCGGCAGATACCAGCGAAGGCGGGGCCGGAGCTTCACGACCAGGAACCGCCGCATGAGAACCTTCGATGATGGGCAGGGGGACAGTTGCAGCAGCATCCGACTAAAATGTGTCTGGGCAGACGATCACCCTTAAACGCTTGGTGTGGTGATCGGTCAAGGCTTCGCGCTTGCGCTTTTCAGCAACCTTCACTCTCATGGTGGTTTTCTTTGAAGTCATTCCCACCGGCTCAATTCCAGGTTGGCCTGTGCATTGATAACATTTGCCGGGCTTACCAGGCATGGGGCGAGGACTATATTGAATTCCCATCACCTCGAAGACATGATTCAATTGACCATTGTGACAAAGAATTTGCTCCGCAGCTATGTGCTCTTCTCGGGTAAAATAGCCAAGTATATCATTGACTCTACACTCGATTTCTTCAACAAAAAGTCCATCTGCCTGACCAGCAGGCTTGGTCGAGACAAAGATGGGAGCTATGAATTCACCTAGGCTAGTGATCGTGAGCTTCTTGAAACCAGAAGGTCTCCAGCCAGGGGATAGAGGAAATACGTCAGCAGCAACCATCTCTTCGTATAGATCACGGCCTGTGCACAAGGCAATAATAACCCTGAAAGCCTCTATATTCTTCTCAAAAAGAGGTCCCGGGTTAAACGGAGGAGAATGCACCACAGTCATAAGCTCCGGCTTGCTGTGCAGCTCATAATAGGTTCGAAGACTATCAGCTGAGATATCCTCCGGGCCGCCCGGAATGCTTACATAGAACCAATACCGGTGCCAGTCATTCTCCCACTTGTTCTTCTGAGAAGGCACCAGTTGAAGCTTCGCCTGAAGTTTGTTGGCTCGACGAGCTCAGAAAGTAAGACACCCAAACTGAGCATTGTAAGTCTCAGGATCACCAGGAAATGTGATCTTCTTCATCTGGTGGTGGACTTCATAGAGACGACAGAAAACGTCGGCATCTGCTTCAACGTCTTGGCTTCGCATGGCATAGAAATACTTTACCAACTGACTGACACCATTGGGAGTAAGATGGTGCAAGCAGATTTGGTAGCGCTTCAGAACGGCGCTGACTATGGCGTCACAGGGAAACCGAAGACCAACAATAAAGAAGTCTCGAAACACCACCGCTTCATGCGGTTGGGGGGTAGGATACTCTTCAGAACCAGGACAGCGACCTTGGCCTTTCTTGATGTAACCTTTGCTCTCGTAAAATCCGAGAGTACTGGAGGAAACTAAAGAAGCCCCAAACCGAGTGGTTTTTTCGTTGGTGCGTTTACCTGGAATCAAGTCACCAACATCAGCTTGAACAAGGGAAAGGTCCTCACTTTCCTGGTCCACCTCCATGGCTTCCTTCTGAGTATCGTCATCGCTGCCATCACCAGACTCAGAGCCGCCAAGCCTCGCGGGAAGCACCCGGCTCCTCTGCAGTGTCCTCGGGTCCACCAACAGCAGGGTCTGAAGGAGCCTCTCGATCAGCAGGAACGGCGGGCTCTTATGCAGCTGCAGCAGCAGCATCACGAGCAGCAATCTCGTCAGCAGTCATCTCGCAAGCGGTGCGTATAACGCGCGCCAGACTGCGACAAAAGTCGAAGGGTTAGCAAAGCGCAAGCTAGTAAATGAGAGGTAAAATTGGTAACAAGAAAAAAGCAAACAAAGAAAAGGACATAGACTAACCTGGGCAGATGTAAATCAACAGTCGAAAGTCGTGCAGTAAAAGTCGCTCGGGAACCGGAGCAAACGGAGGTCAGGACGTGATTTTCGAGGAGCAAACAATTTGATCGCCGAGGGATCGCTATCAAAGGGGGTAGAAAGAATTTTTTTCTACCGTCCCACCTATATATAGGCACGGGAGGCGACCTTCGCTCTAACGGTCAAAACCCAAAAGGGCCGTAACAATTGTTCGGAGGTGACGACCTTCGCTAGAATGTTGAAATTCTAAAAGGAACGATTGCAACGGCCCGGAATTCGATCCGAATAATCGATAGGCTTCTGTTGGGGGTCGAATTTCAGAAAGGCCTCACCTCCAACAGAATCACGGCGCCATCAAAGGTGAGGATTTCGCATGATAGAATCAATATTATAGCAGTCGAAGGTAATGGCAAGATTCGGAACGCAAAAGAGAGTCCAGGGTGACCTTCGAAGTCCAAAATCACCAAGATACGGTCAGTCAAGCTTAGGACGGAGGTAAAGCTACTCAAGTGCGAAGACAACACTTTAACTAGGTGGTGACGCGAGGAAGAGCAAGGCGAGCGAAGGTCTGGAGGAGTTCATTGGAGGTTCGTCGGTCCGTCCAGCACCTTTGATCGTCATTTTTGGGAACGTGACGCGTGAAGCAAGGGTTCAGGTTAAACTTGACATTGTAAAGCTAGACCTTTACCTTGCGTCATATGGTTTATATTATGAGGATGTTGTTGTGATATGATCCAAATTCAGCGATGGAGCAAAGCGGAGGCCCATCACCAAAGGTTTGGGCCGGAGCGAAGGGGTACTGTTTTTTCTCTTATGAGCGCACAGTTTAGTCCCACATCGGCAACGCAATCAAGCACGATCACGTGAGCTGCCTATATAATAGAGCTTTGCCCTTGATGAATGATCATCCTCTTGTAAGCCGCCAACAGGCATTGTAAACAAACACTTGATATAGTAAAGTTTTGCTGGCTGGCGCCCGTGGATTTTTCCTTCTACATCGGGAGGGTTTTCCACGTTAAAATCTCGTGCTCCTGCAGTTTGATTCTTTTACTTATCGTCGTTTATTCATTATTATTCATAACAAGTGGTACCAGAGCCGGTTTCAGATTCGGTTTCCTTGATGTCGACGACGATGAAGTTTGATGGGGGTGGTGGTGGAGGGGATGGGATGCAAAAAGTTTGGGGGAGGAGCCGAGGAGAAATGGTGGTGGGGTGCGTGAGAGGCTGGTTCGTCCGGCGCGGGGTGGGGGTCACGATCTAAGGCTGCTCGCACCGGGCGCTATTGACGCCCGGTAAACGCCACGTCTGCTCGTTTACCGTTTCTCTCCCCGTTTTTCCCCTGCAGCGGCGAGCGGGTACAGACAGAGAGAGAAAGGCGAGCGCTACCGTGCCACGTCGGCGCCTCGATCCGCCCGCTCACTCGCCGGCCGGCCTCCGCCTCCGCCTCGCCGCGCCTCCGCCTCGCACCGCCCGGCCGGGCAGCTCGGGCACCGCAGCCGATCCAGCAGTTCGCGCCACCGCCGCCCGCGAGCAGCTCCCCTCGCCGCGCTGGCTCCATCCTCTCCATGGGAGCAGGGGAAGCCGAGGCGAAGCCACAGCCATGGGAGCAGGAGAAGCAGGAGCCCCCGCCGCTTGATTCGCCCCCGCCATGGGAGCAGGGGAAGCCGGAGCCGCCGCCGGTCGATTCGCCCTGCGCCGCCTGGCCTCGCGTCCGCTTCCCGCGCTCGCCCGCCTGCGGCCGCCCGCGCCACCGCACGCAGAACGCACGCGCGCGCAGCGCGTTCATGGCGTGGCGCGGCTGCGCCGGCCATCCTCGGCCTTCCCCTCTGCTTGGCGCTAGTCAATTAGCTTCAACTCATGTCGAGACACAAGGCCGGTCAGCGCTGCCATCGATCGATCTTGAGCGCCGTCGGGAAAGAATTGGGGGCGTTTGTCTTGTGGAGTTGCGGCAGGCAGCGGGAGAGTGGATGCGGCCGCCCGTGCTGCTCCGATCATGAAGTGCTGGTTGCGCCATGGTGAGGTTGCTGCCAATAACAGTCAGGTGGTAATGGCGTCCACATTGACAGTTTTATGTGATTGTTGTTTGTCACCAAATGCTACTTGTTTGGTGGAGTTGTACTGGTCCTTCTGCATTGTAAGCTTTCGGTGGAGTTGTAGTAATTAGACAATATAATGTCGTGTTTAACCTTTGTTTTGCCTCTGTGGATAAGCTGGAATCTACTTCCATTTGTATTGCCTGGCAGTCTTCATGAGGCAATCCTTTTTGGGTTTGATGTTACATATAATTTGTTTCACTACCTTAACGTTAAGTTGGTTATGCTCATTATCTGGTAGCAACCTTCTAGTTTCTACACATGTAATTCCTAAAGTAGAAGTTATCCAACCCTTTATCTGAATTATTGGGGGTCGAATTTCAGAAAGGCCTCACCTCCGACAGAATCACGGCGCCATCAAAGGTGAGGATTTCGCATGATAGAATCAATATTATAGCAGTCGAAGGTAATGGCAAGATTCGGAACGCAAAAGAGAGTCCAGGGTGACCTTCGAAGTCCAAAATCACCAAGATACGGTCAGTCAAGCTTAGGACGGAGGTAAAGCTACTCAAGTGCGAAGACAACACTTTAACTAGGTGGTGACGCGAGGAAGAGCAAGGCGAGCGAAGGTCTGGAGGAGTTCATTGGAGGTTCGTTGGTCCGTCCAGCACCTTCGATCGTCATTTTTGGGAACGTGACGCGTGAAGCAAGGGTTCCTGTTAAACTTGACATTGTAAAGCTAGACCTTTACCTTGCGTCATATGGTTTATATTATGAGGATGTCAGTAGTCAAATGGTGCACGTCACGTATATGAAATGTCTTCTTTGTCCCTGGTGTAGTTCAATTAGTCAACCCTTGTAATAGTGTTAAGGTAGGTCCCAGGGAAAGGGCAAACTTGTATTTTGTACAGCCGCGTTGCCCCTATAAAAGGAGGTCCATGCGCTCCTTTTTAGGGGGACGACTCTTGTAATTCTGAAAAGTGTACTGTGAATTTCATTAAGTCAACCTTGTCATCTTTGTACTGCTGGTGTTGAGAATTGTTGCAAACTCGAGACCAACATGAATATTGGACATGTATTGTACAAGATTAATCACTTTTCGTGCATTTTGAGAAAATGTATAGCTCCTGTCATTTTCAGAGAATAATTTCTACAATCTGTCATCATTTGCTCAGCAAAATCAGAGAAACATATCATCTTTTTTTCTTATTGTGAACCTGTCATTCTTCTGTATACCTCACTTCCAGATAACACACATCGATTTGCGATACATCGCAGTTTTGACAACACGCATCCATCACATTGCAACTTTCAGATCACCCAACAGGAACTGATCACAGTTTTTTCTTATCAGAAGTTTCAAGCAGAGGGCTAGACTGAATCAGCACATGAACTGAACTCATAGCCTTTCTGACCCGACACTACATATTCTGAAATTGATCTCAAAGTGCAGGTGCTAGGATGATTTATTGATTTCATCTTCAAAGTTCAGCATACATGTGAGAACACATTGCAGGTTTACAACAGATTTGCTAATACTACCACATTACAGTGCAAAAGTTTACAAAGAACCATAAATAGCAGAAACTTCCTATACGAGGTGCTATTTGAATGCGATTAGCACACCAAAAGAGTTGCAGATACTCTCACTGTTCACTAACAGACAAGTCTGTCCCCCCATCATTTTAACCTTGTGAATTATAACTTCAGAACAAAAGCCACCGAGATTATGATGACTGGCGTTGATGAGATTTGCCATCCTGGAGGCAACTTCAGATCTTAGCCCAATACTCCACGTTCTCCACCATATGGTAGTGCATCTATTTGTTCTGTTCAAAGCTCAATAAGCACCCCGCCCTGAGAAAGTTAGTCTGACCTGCATCAAGTTGCATAGATCATCGCATTGAAACTTTGACAGGGAAAGATAAAAGAGAGCACAAGATCCAGAGAAAGTCTGACGTTTCATAGTTACAATGCCTGAATTTACGAATCAGATTTTTGTGCTGTGGAGAGGCATCAAGTTCTAGAGTCTAGACAATACATACTTTGTGTCTGTGTAAGAAACCAACCTGAATGTGAAACTGCACATAGTAGTAGTTAACCTGAAAATGCAATGTTTCATGACTTATTGTGCATAAGTCATCTGAATGCAAAAATGCCTTGGTCTAGTTTTCATCTCACAGATTACATCTCATGTTCCTCCAAAAGGAAAGTGCAGCATGTGAATTGAAATAAAATCTATTCAAACAGACAACAATAGTAGGAGAAGCCAAGCTGTGTTTATTCTAGGTACTATCCTACCTAGGATCAAACATCCATTCACCAATTTAAATATGCTTCAAATTTCCAATTTAGTGCATGGCAGAAAGAATGGTCAGAGATTAAAGGAAAATGCTGAAATTGTAACAGAGTGAAAATGTTGAAATTGTAACAGATTAAAGGAAAATACTTCAAATTGGCACTAAAAATGCTGCTTTAATTGTCTAGTGCAACTTAACACCACCTCGAGCGGCAGAACCCAAAGGAGCAAGGCAGCAATGCACGAGCAAGCTAACAATAGAATCCAATTTCTTTCTTTTGTCCTTGGTTAGCAACACGCAAGCACCAAATTGATTTTTGGCTCCAGATCGAGTTCAATGAACACATGCTCAATCCACCGCCGTTGCACCTGCTCGATCCAGCCGCCGCAGCTGCCCCAAGGCCGCCGTCGCACCTGCTGCCCCTTGCCACCGCCGGTGCCCCTTGCCGCGCGGGCCGATGCCACCCCTTGCCACGCCGGCCGCCGCCGCCGCTGCCCCGTGCCGCGCCGACCGCTGCTGCCCCTTGCCGCGCGGGCCGCCGCCGCTACTCCCGGCCGGCGGAAGGTTGCAGGGAGGGGACCCGCGCTCGGCCGCGCGCATGGGAGGGGAGGTGGATGCGGCGCGGGGGAGGTTTCCTTGAGCCTAATGCGTTTGGTTTCCTTGAACCCCTTTGGCTTGTCGAAAAAAAAAACACTTGAATTGGCTTGCACTCTGTTATCTTTATTTTTTAATTTATTCTTTGATTTCATTGTTCGCACCATGATCATGTGAATCTTTTGCTAGCCTTTTCTGAACAAAGGCGTTGTAGAATTCGAAAATATGACATATGGCAAATGGCATTGTTTTAATTGCTGCTACACTATGTTCTGCCTTTTTTGGCATGGTGAAGTTGCAGAAAAATGCACTTGGCCACTTAGAATTTAGGATTTACACTTTAGTAGATGATGAAGTCATTGACTTCATATAACATGGCAGAAAGGAAATTAACAGATATTGGCATGGTCACATGCTCTATGTGCAAATCTTAGGCTTTAGGATTTAAACTTTACTAGATGAAGTCGTACCATCATACATGAATGAATAAGAAAACACTAGACCGCATTACGGTTTGGTTGCTCACGATACTCTTTGCATTGTCCGACCTTTTGTGGAAAGCCTAATTTTTCAGCAGGCTAAAGGCCATGTCACATTCCCAAGTGGAAGCCCAATAAATAGACCAACAAACAAGACTGCAAGAGGCTATGAACTGCAATAGCACATGAGCAGAGGCAGCAAAAACACCGAGAGACTATTGTTGCGTGCCTACATCCGTGCGGATAGAGGCACTGAGGGATGCCGCCATGAGTAGAGGCAGCAAAAACACCGAGAGACCATTGTTGCGTGCCTACATCCGTGCGGATAGAGGCACTGAGGGATGCCGCCTCGGCGACTCCAGTCGCTGGGCGCCGCCATGGCTAAGTTAAAGTCATGCCTTAACCTTGAGCCTTTGACCTTGCTAGGAAATCACGGCTAATCCAATATGAATGACACAGACACTTTTTCCTTTTTACAAGAAGATCCAAAGCACGGCTGTTAATCTATAAGCACAAGGACATATAAGATGATTTGGCTTATCAGGATTAGAACCCCCAATCTGATGGAAATGTTCTACATGAAGATGAGGATTCAAGTAGGTATGGTAGTTGGCTGTTAATCCTAAGTTCAGCGGCTCAGTTTAGATGCAAGTGTTTTGGAAGTTGCGCGTGATCCAGGTTTACGTTGCCGAATTTGGGAGTATCTTGTTGATCAACAAGACGAACCTCGCAGAATATATATGATTCATAGTCCATACCAATTTCTCAAGGATGATTACCCTCTTTCTGGTTCAAAGAAACACTCACGCATGTTTCAATCTCATTGATCCAAATATTTTTCATGGTTAGAGTATTCACCAACCAAATATGCACCTTTTCTATCTTCCATGCTATTTCTTTTCTAAGAAACCATCTAGAAGAGAAGGATCTAATGCACTCACTATGAAAAGGGTTCAGGTCTTGGTAAAAAGGTAAATGAGGAGGAAAAAGTGTGCATTTTTATCTCACATAGGAAGTAATGGTAATTCTATTCATAGTTATAATGTCAAATGTTTTGATAATCTAAAGAACCAATCTGGTCATATTTAACATGTGTTCAAGAAGCAGTACCCTAAAGATATCAAAAGGAATAGACTTCGCCCTAGAGTACCAATTGATATTGTCTAATGGTTAGCATTCTAAGCTTGTTCTTTTCGAGGACATGATGAATCTGATGCCTCCAAGAACCAAGGTAATTTTCTTGGAGGAAGGAAATGGTCAAACTTCTTGCTGCATATGATGAGAAAGTTAAGGCAGTTGTGCAAGGAAATGCTATAGGCAATGCTAAATATACCTCATAAAAAATTCAGAAGGAAATCCTAGATATATATGATAGCTTCTAATGTGCAGAAGGCAATCCGTAATGAAATTGGTGATGCAAAGTTTTGCTTGATAGTAGATAAATCAAGCAGAGAACAAATGGCACATGTTGTTCGTTTTGTTGACAAGAGGGTTTCATTCAAGAATCCTTTCTTGATATTGTTCATGTTCATGATACTACATCTGCAACACTCGAACAAGAATTATGTTCTGAGTTGTCTTATCACAAATTGGATGTTCAAAATATTCGAGGGCAAGAGTGATGGTGCTAGTAACATGCGTGGAGAATGGAATGGACTGCAAGAAAAGGTTGTTGTAGAGTGTCCTTATGCATATTGTGCCCACTGCTTTGCTCGCCAATTACAATTGACTCTGGTTGTTGCATCCAAAGAAGCGTGCCTAAGGTTCAGAATTTTTTTTTTATCATCTTCCTTTCGTTGTCAATACATTTTGCCTTTAGTAAGAGAAATGGTGACTTTCATGCCAATCAGGTAGCTAAAATGGAACATTTGATTGAACTTGATGAACCTGAAACTTGAGGGGGAGCAAATCAAATTGGGAAATTAAAGCAGTCTGGTGATACTAGATGGAGCTCACATTATGATTCTGTGTGCAGCCTAATAAGATTGTACAGAGCTACATTCTTGGTCCTCAAGGACATTGCTAACACTAAAGGTCTAGGAACTTCACAAACAGTAAGAAGAAAGGTTGTTGGTGCTATTACATTGATGATGTCATTTGATTTTGTATTTATTTTGGATCTTATGAAAGAGACTTGCTTTGTTAGAAGTTACAACACAAGTCTCAATACTGTGAATTCCATGGATGATGTTGCCACCATAAAAAAGTTGCTTCAAAATTTGAGAGAGCATGGTTGAGACGTACTTATTAGTGATATGGCCTCTTTTCTGCATGAAACATGGAATTATTATTCCAAATATGGAAGACATCTATGCAAACTTTATTCGATCTCTTGTAGCTAATTAGACCACAGTGTAGCATCACTACATAAATAACTTTTTTATTGTTCCAATTGATCAATGGGCACAAGAATTGAACTACATGTTTAGTGAACAACAACAAAGCTTCTAATGTAGTGTACTTCTATGGATCCTAGGGGTTCATTTAGTTTGTTTAACATTGATAATTTGTATACTCTACCTAAAAAGTTATATCCCGCTAATTTTCTAAGTAAGAAAGAATAACATTGAGATGTTACTTACGACATCATGAGCATGATGTACCTACCAATCGAAAGTTTCAGAATTTAGCAAGTGTAGAATATCTTTGTCTGTGACTTGTAGAAACTAAAAAAATCAGAAGATTATTATTTGATTGATAGGTAAGTTATATTCATTATACTCTTGTAGTTTTACTTAGTATAAGTTCGTGTTCATTTTGACCCAATAAAAACATTACTTTGTACTAATCTTTCTCATCCATTGGCCTTTGGCAGGTTGATCCGTCTTGTTCTTACCAGTTTCTACTGCAACGACAGGACGCGCATTTTTAGCATTTTCAGCAATGAAACTTCTCAAGACAAGACTTCAAAACAAAATGGCAGGTAATCAATATTGGGATGGAGATTGCTATTAAGTTCATAACAGATTCGATTGTTGATGATCTCTATGCAAAAAACAATCGGAAAGTACGACTGAAATGAATTAGTTAGTTTTCTTTGACCCTTTTGTAAAGTGTAGCTAGCTTTTGTACTTAGTTCATGGCTGCATGTATGAACCATGAATACTTGGTCCTTAGCTTCATATATGAACCATGAAAACATGGTGTTAAATACATTGTGTCACTATATTCCCTAACATATACACGTTGACCTTGACAAGTTAGCCTCTTGCCCCCTCCCCCCCAATAATTTTTGGTTCACATAAGTATTCCTTCCATTCATCTTATTTATTTTTGTTTATATAAGAGTAAGAAATAATTTCACGACGTTAAGTGAACACGACAAAGATACATATAGTGGCAATGGGGATGACACTACCCAAATCTGACATGATCGAATAGGACCATGGCAGACACGGTTCTAGTGTAGTGGCCACTACAACTGCGTAAGCAGTGCGTAGGTGTGAGAGGGGTCACAATATTCACTACATACATCGTATTTGTATTGTTCATTGGAAGATTGGATGACTGAGATTGCGTGCAGTGTTAACTTGCAATGGTAGTGTCCGCTGCATTTGATCTCCATCCGACCATAATGCAAGTGGAGCAAGACCAACGGACTGATGAGGACATCACCACGTTGGACATACACGAGTCGGCCTCATCTTCAAGTTACAAGTCGTCGCAAAGTTACAAGTCGTCGCCATGTTGGACAGCATCTTCGATTCTGGTTCAGTCGATATGTCTATATCAAAATTGCAATTTCTCCCTCATACGATGTCTAGTCAAGACGTTCTTGGGTGTGTTGGAACCATGACGACGAGACGCTTTTTTTAGTTCTAGTCCTAGGCCCAGAAGCCTCGTGGATCATTCTGTATGACCACAAAAAGGTGTTGTGTCACCTGTTTTGAGCCATTTCAGGCTTTGTATCGTGTCGGGCATTCGGCCCATGTTGTGGACTCCCCCCTTGGCACGCCCTCAATCCTAGCTCGTCCCTAGGCTATTAAATTATGTAGTCGCCGTCATTTAGACTTGTATTTTCTTAGATTAATCTATGAGAACAATTTCGCCGTCGTCGGTTTGTATAACCCCAACTTTTGTGCTTAATCAGTCATCTGCAGTGTCACTTCATATTGGGAGTTGCGTTCTTTTGAGTTCTTGCTTGTGTTCTTCGTTTCACAGGCAGGGATTAGCCTTCTTGGCGAGGTCAACCAGGTTGTGACACGGTTGATAACCAGAGGAGTTGTAGTGCTAAGATTGCGGGGTTCGAGTTTGCTGACTTGAAGCCGAATCGGTGTATTGCGCTCCGCTTAAAGCGAGTTATCCTTCACCTGACGGAAGATCGGGCCACCCTAGTTCCCATCACGAACCTCTTAGGGTAGTCTGTCGACGAATTGTGTCGAGCACGTCTGCCTGGGGGTACCCCGGAGAGTAGATTTGTGGGGATCGCCGGACCTGGAACTTGATGGTTAACGCGAAGACACAACACACAGGGATTTAGACAGGTTTGGGCCACCAGTGTAGCGTAATACCCTATGTCCTATATGGTGGTTTTGTATATTGCGTCTTCTATACGTTGGGTGGTTCTGTTGAACTCTTATCTGATCTACCGAACTAGGACCCCTGCCCTCCTTTATATATCCAGGGGGCAAGGTTACATGGTAAGTATCCTAGTCGGTTTACAATTGGGAGTCCTAGTTGGATTACACGAGTAGTTCTACTTGGAGTAGGAGTCCTTCCGAGTAGTCCTACTAGGACTTGATCTTCTATCTTGAGGGTATCCGGGGATGCATATCCCACAAGCCCCCGAGCATCTTGCACCTTCTCTTCAAGTCTTGAATTTGCCTTAACATCTTCGAGTACTTAGAGCTAAGTCCAAGACGTTGTGATCTTCTCTGACGAGTAGTTTTATTGGTGTGCATCTGATGATGCACCCAATGGGTGTAGCCCCCGAGCCTCCGAGTACTTTTAAGTAGTCGGAGATTCAAAAGCAATCTTTTGTCTTCATCTTGAGTAGTTCAATGGCGTGCACCTAGTAGGTGCACCCATTGGGTATAACCCCCGAGCTTCGAGTAGTTTCGTGAAAACTAGTCGAAGGTCTTGAATTGACCAATAATAGGCACAAAAAATGTGTACCTCTTGAGTGTAGCCCCCGAACCTCGAAGCGAATAGTTGACATTCGGTCCGAGGGTCAAGAACATAATCTTCAATGTAGCGACTTGTTTAAAGTACTCGGCTGGCAGTGTAGCACCTCGCCGTTTGAGTGCCGACTGGTGCCAGTACTTGTCTCCATGTCTCAGCTTGCGATGTGTAGCCCCCGAGCTTCAAGCGACTAGTTAAAGTACTCAGCATGTGAGCCCCGACTAGTATAAGTACTCGATCGGCTCCGCAACGTCATGAAGAGGTGAAGTGGTGCCAAGTCTAACTGGTGTGAGTACTCAGCTGTGAACCCTGCAATTTAAATACACAGGATTAGTAGTATCCGATCAAGAAAATCTATAGAGGATAGTAATAGCATTTGTAATGCTTGCAAAGCAAATAATAGCACTTGTAATGCATGTAAAGGTTTTTGCTCGTGCTCTTGTTAAACTTTCAACCACTCAAGTAGTAGCCCTGTTACGTTTAAACACTTGGTCCCGCTTAACCCGTCCTGTAACGTGAGACTGGTGTCTTCTTTGACGTTTAGGTGCATAGGTGTCACGAAAGAGCCGAAAGGTGCATGATACAGAGCGGTGTTTGGTCATTAAGAGATGACAACAAGCATAAAGTAGTCAACATGCGACAAAAGTATGCATGGTACGTAAAAAAGTAGTCGGTTAGAACTTCTCTCCAGTTGGAGAAGTCGCGCGAGAGACTTGAAACCCATCGGTGAAAATTATTATTGTTGAGGGATGTACTCTTCTAGAGTAGTCAGCTCATGGCCAAGCATGTGTAGAATAAGCTGAAAAATTATTTATAAATAAAATAATTATTAAATAAGACTTAGCTTTGTTCGCGGACGATTATCGACGAAGCCGTGGCGGTTGGCGACGAAGCCGACTAGTCGGAGTCGATCCCAACTACTTGTTGATGGAGCTGTAGTCGCACTCCACTAGTTTTAAGTAATCGAGATGAGTAGTCGAAGTAGTCATACGCCAAGTCGATGTAGTCGTAGTCGCGTACATCTCCTCGTGTACGATCAGCAAAGAACTTGAATCTTCATGGTGTAATTCCTGTATGAGCGTAGCTGAACTCCAATAATCTTTGTTTCCACGCGAATCCCTGTGTCCGGGACAACAATAAGGGGTCCCCTAACGAACAGGCTAAACACCCTTTAAAAAACGCAAAATAGGATATCACCCATAAAATCTCATGGGCTGACAAAACCTTCTGGGCACCATGGCCCGATACAGCCAGGCGCGGCCCAGTGGCCGTCCGAACCAACCCCTCGAGGACGCGAAGGGATCGCACCTCGTCTCCGCCTCGCTCGAGGGTCCCCGCTCAACCTCGAGCGGGCGCTGTGCGGACTTCGCCTCGCTCGAGGGTATCTGCTCCCTCGAGTGAACCCCGTCATGCTCCCGCCTCGCTCGAGGCCTCCCTTCAGTCTCGCCAACCGACAACGGCATTTAATGCCTGCCCCATCCACCGGGCGCCAAAGTCAAAAGGCAAACCCTCCCCACTCCACGCCGCTGACACCGTCAAACCCACAGTGCCGCCTGCTCTAGGCGTTGTGCTGACACTCATCCCCTATGTGCACTGGCACTGGTCATTCCACCGCACTGTGCCAACTGCCCCCATCCTCTCCCCACCACGAGGCCATCGAATGGGCGTGGGGCACCCTCGAACGGTGTACGGGTGGCGACCAGGGGCAAACCCTGGGCAAGCGCACCACGCGGGCCACTCAGGCCTAGTCATCTCCGCCAGCTCCGGCCACAGTGCCACCTGCCCCCATCGTTGTGAGGGCACGGCGAGCCCTGTGCGGATTTGCAGGCGTCATTCCTCTCCACTGTTCTACCTGCCCTCATCCTCTTCCCACAGCACGGCCCTCGAACGGACATGAGAGGTCCTCGAAGGGGCGTACGGGCAGCGACCGAGCGCGGACCTTGGCTGGATTCACCCGTACGGGTGACACGGGTCAGGTCAAACCTGCCAACTCCGGTCATTCCCTGATGGAGCGAGCACGCCAACGCCTGTGCAAAACAGAGAGCGCCATGCCGGCACCTGTACTGCTAACTCCCGCCCTTCCACCACGGCCAGACCTTCGAACGGCAAGGCGGCACCCTCGAATCGGCAAAGGACGACGACCAAGCACTGGCCAGGGGCCACGCCACCCCTCAAAGCCACGCCAAGACAAGAACAGGAGCCGCCACAACGCCTGCAGGAGCTGGGACTCACCATAAAACCCCGCCAGAGCCAAGGACGGCAGGACGCTCGGCACCATACTCTCCAGTGCGCGTCCCTATAGCGTCCACCATGTTTGTACTTGTAAGCACCTTCCCCTTGGCCTATAAAGGGGGGAGGCCGGCACCCGACCGCGGGGAGACACTTTTTTCACACATACACACACCCGATATTGGCACTTCACCTCAATCAAACCCCTCTCAGGGACTTGGAGACTCCTTCTCCTCTCTCGCCTCGCTTGTAGCCCCCCACTGCAAGCACCCTGGTGCAAGATAGTATAGTGCCACGAGCACACTCTGCTGGACGTACGGCCTCACGTCCGGAACCAGGATAAACCCTTGTGTCATCGTGCTAGCTCTTGCATCGACCATCGGAGGACAGGAACACAACACATTCTGTGTGGTGTGAGGTTGGGCGACCAATCTCGGCACTGGCACCCTGCGGCCTGAGCATGAACTAATGGTGACAGCCACGAGCTTGGTCTTGTTTGTCGTGGGACTGTGTTCTACACCATCTGGAAACAAGACGACCAATGATGTGTTTGATTCCAACTGCATGATACTTTGAACTTTTGCTTCGGAATTGGCCACATGTGTTGGCAATCTTGTCTGCTGATGTCGGCACAGTTGGACTCCGCTTCGGACTCGAATACCGAAGTCAACCAGCACTTCTGATCTTGATAGAATTCGTCGAGAAACTCAAACGCTGAATCTTCGATCTCGCCGAGTGGATTGCTTTTGCTGTTGATGATAGGTCCATGAAGCTCTCCCATTGATCGCAACGATCGAGCCCCACAGTGGGCGCCAAGTGTCGACGAATTATGTCGAGCACGTCTATCTGAGGGTACCCCAGATAGTAGATTCATGGGTCTCGCCTAGTTCTTGGAGCGATAGTACACGAACAACACAAAGATTTAGACAGGTTCGGGCCGCCAGTGTAGCGTAATACCCTACGTCCTGTATGGTGGTTTTGTATATTGCGTCTTTTAGACGTTGGGTGGTTCTGTTGAACTCTTATCTGATCTACCGAACTAGGACCCCTGCCCTCCTTTATATATCCAGGGGGCAAGGTTACATGGTAAGTATCCTAGTCGGTTTACAATTGGGAGTTCTAGTTGGATTACACGAGTACGAGTAGTTGTCCGAGTAGTTCTACTAGGACTCGGTCTTCTATCTTGAGGGTACCCGGGGATGCATATCCCACAAGCCCCCGAGCATCTTGCACCTTCGCTTCAAGTCTTGAATCTGCCTTAATATCTACGAGTACTTGGAGCTAAGTCCAAGACGCTCTGATCTTCTCTGACGAGTAGTTTTATTGGTGTGCATCTGATGATGCACCCAATGAATGAAAAATCAAGATAACGCAAGTTATACAATTCTGTGACCGCACCCGGTACTTCTTGAATATTGGCAAATCTTAGGCATAGGACCCTCAGCAGTCTAAAACGTGATGAAATATCATATATCCAAGAAGATGGTACTTCAGCATCAAACAAAATGAAGGAGCGGAGCCGTGTACTTGCTAAAGAATTTAAGGACATGGCACCTCTTTGGATGCTTAAGCGGCGAGCTTCATGTGCAATATGGGTTGTACCAGAGTCACCATATCCAATACCAAAATTCACCAATTTAGGAACGAGTGAAGTTACCTCTC
>OAMR01000161.1:777387-788354 GCA_900205405.1 Echinochloa crus-galli
TGTATGGTGGTTTTGTATATTGCGTCTTTTAGACGTTGGGTGGTTCTGTTGAACTCTTATCTGATCTACCGAACTAGGACCCCTGCCCTCCTTTATATATCCAGGGGGCAAGGTTACATGGTAAGTATCCTAGTCGGTTTACAATTGGGAGTTCTAGTTGGATTACACGAGTACTTCTACTTGGAGTAGGAGTCCTTCCGAGTAGTCCTACTAGGACTTGATCTTCTATCTTGAGGGTATCCGGGGATGCATATCTCACACAGTCCGAACTGAATGACTAGGATGGTGTCCATAGACTTAAATGAGCTGCTACCTAAAATAAAAGATGACGTGGTGATTAAATGAAGAAAAAGAAGGGAACCGAGTCTTGTTTTCATACAACATTGAAGACAAGATGTAGATAAGTCATAAGTAGCACTAAATTCAGGGTCTGTTTGGATACTAGGGACTAAAACTAAGGGACTAAAACAAGTCCCTAAGGGACTAAAATTGTTGTTTGGATCCAAGGACTAAAAGGGACTAAAATTGCTTTAATGTCTTACGCAAAGACGATTTTACCCCTGCTCACCTACCCCTCTCTTCCCGAGCGGCCCTGCTTCCCACCGCCGTGCCCTCCATCCACCCCCGCCCGCCGACGCTCCCCTCCCGACCCATCATCACCACCGCCGCGGACAAAGACGAAGAAGAAGACAGCAGCAACAGCCATGAGGCAGTGGAAGTCGTTGGTCCCGGCGCTGCACCTGCCGTCCTCGGCCCCGTCCTGCTTCCCGCAGCCGTCGTCGCCGTGCCCCTCGCTGCTCAAGGAGGCGAAGGCGGACCCGGCCCTTCCCTCGCCGGAGAAGCAGCAGCAAGCGGAGCAGGGTGGGAAGGTGGGAAGCGGCAAATCGGGCGGCCGAATCCCGGCGGCGGAGCTTGGCTCCGGCGAGCTGTAGGCGGTCGCGGCGCTGTGCGCGGACGAGGAGGGCGAGGGAGCGGCCGGTCAAGAAGCGGGGAGCGGCCGGCGACGGAGCAGGTAGCGGCCGGCGACCAAGAGCAAGAGCGGCCGGCGACGGAGAGAGCAGCGGCGCCGGACAGGATGGAGTCGGGGGAGGGGAGAGAAAGTGGGGCCGGTACGGGGCGGGGGGAGGGGCATCCCGTGGAAAGTGGGGATTTTAGTCCCTTTGAGGTGTTTTAGTCCCTAGAGTTTGGATCTTTAGTCCGTTTTGGGACTAATTTTAGTCCGTTTTGGCTTTAGTCCCTGGAACCAAACAGGCCCTCATTCAAGTATGGGATAATGATGTTTGCATTATTAGAGCAGTATCTACTGCTGTTTTTTTTCTTGATGACGTGTAGACAATAAAAGTGTGTAGTGTCTTGGTTTGGAATTGGTATCACCGGGAGGAGGTAAAGAGCTAAAGAAAGGTGAGGCCAGAAGCTTGCAAGAAATGGATTGAAATTCCATTAATAAATAATAAATCTATTTGTTGAAAATAGCTGATTTTTTTTGAGAATTTGTTGAGAATAGCTGATGAAATGGGCGTTCTAAGTCGAGTTGCAAGTTACTCCGTACAACCCAGCAAGGCCCAGCTTAAGGCCCAGCTTAAGGTGCGAACCCCCTCCGGAACAAACCACGCGGCCACGAGACTTACCGCACGTTCCGCAACCAATCCACCGAGTTTACGCCACCGCTTCAGCCGTAGCGCCTCCCCGCCGCCGCGCATCTGCTGGCTCTGCTCCTGGTAGGTCGCCGCCAGCTCCGCGTCCCTTTCCTCCTCCTTCTTCCACCTGGCCTCGGCCTCCTCCGCCACGCACCCTGTCTCCGACGACGGCGTCCCGCTCGAGACCGTCTTCTTCGGCGGCGGCACGCCGTCGCTCGTCCCGCCGCGCCTCGTCGCCGCGGTCCTCGACGCGCTGCGGGGCAGGTTCGGCCTGTCGGCGTGCCCCGAGGTGTCCATCGAGATGGACCCCGGGACCTTCGACGCCGCCAAACTCAGGGAGCTCGTCGGCGTCGGCGTCAACCGCGTGTCGCTCGGCGTGCAGGCGTTCCAGGAGGACCTGCTGCGCGCGTGCGGCCGCGCGCACGGCGTGAGGGAGGTGCACGAGGCCGTCGGGATCGTGACGGCGTGCGAGGGACTGCAGAACTGGAGCATGGACCTCATCTCCTCGCTGCCGAATCAAACTGAGGAGATGTGGGAGGAGAGCTTGAGGTGCACGGTTGATGCCAGGCCCACGCACGTCTCCGTGTATGATCTGCAGATTGAGCAAGGCACCAAGTTTGGGCAAATGTGAGTGATTCTTTTTCGTCTTGTGTTCTGAATTTCAGTGTGCAGCCGTGCAGGGTCACATGCTTTAGTATCTAACTGAATATATGATGGTACATTCATGGCTTCCGTTAGATTCAACCTCTACAACCAGTCATATTCTTTTACTTGTGCACTACAACTTCACCAATGTAATTCAGTTTGGCGATTGATTCCCCATCGCTTTAGCGCATCTGCCACCAGAGACCTATGAATTTCCATTCTGTGTACAATTATTACTTCAAATCACCATATGCTTAAGGCATGTTTGGTTCCCTTGCTTATTATGGATAGTGAGTGAGAAAATCCTTCCTTACTGCACGTTTCATGTTAGCTTAAGTAATTCACATACCGTATTCGGATAGTAAATGTAGATGCAAACCAGCAATAGAAATTGTTGTCTGTGTATATTTGGGCCTTGTCGAGACCATTATGCTTAAGTTTGGGAGACAATTTGATTCTGATACTTATATTCACGTGTAATTTGTGGCAGGTATACTCCTGGTATCTTTCCTCTTCCAAGTAACACTGAGTCTGCAAACTTCTACAAGATTGCTTCAAAGCGGCTTTCTGAAGCAGGATATAACCACTATGAGATTAGTAGCTACTGTAAGCCTGGGTATGAGTGCAAGCACAATCTAACATACTGGCAGAACCGGCCCTTCTATGCCTTCGGTCTTGGATCGGCAAGCTACATTAATGGTGTCAGGTACTCCAGGCCCAGAAGAATGAAGGAGTATGCAGAGTGGGTTCAGAAGTTGGAAGATGGAACATGGAGCCACGAGTCTAGAAGCCCCGATATGAAGGACATGGCAATGGATGTGGTTATGCTATCACTGAGAACATCTTGGGGGCTTGATTTGCATAGTTTCAGTAAATCCTTTGGGAAGAGTCTGGCGCTATCACTGTGTAACACATTTAAACCTTTTGTGGAGAGTGGGCTTGTAATTGCCATGGATAGGGAGCGACAAGCCTTGTCACACAGCGATTTTGAGTTGGACCTGCAAAATGATGGTGATTTTGGAAGAAGAGTTGCGTTCATCCGTCTCAGTGACCCAGATGGATTTTTGTTATCTAATGAGTTGATTTCCCTTGCTTTTGGAATAATCTCACCATAACAAGGTTATGCATTTCACATTAATATAGATTCTTTTCTATTTAATTGATTCTTTTCTATTGTTTGACATTAGCTGGTCACTGAGATGCGCAACATAGCAAAATGGTAGTTATGTCTAAACATTTATCAGTTTGCACAAACTAGTCTACTAATTTGTTGGCTTCTGTCTCCCAGCCCCCATTCTGTCCACTGAAAGCTTGTTTAGTTTACCTCTTTCGATATTTCATAACCAATTTATATCATCCATACCTGTTTGTTCTATACTTCTAGCCTCAACTCTTTTTCTCCTTTTTTTGTCCCAAGGAAAAAAAATGTTTTGGTAGGTTTTATAGATTCTTGAAGATTATATAAACTTGTGTTGCATTGATTGACAATGGCATAGCTTCTTGTCCAATAGTTTTCTAAGATGTAACAATGGAAGGAAAAGACGGCTACATAATCTAGCTAAAAACATGAATGAATACATAATATTTTACTCTAGTATATGCATTAATACTGGTGGAGAATAATTGTTCCCTTTGATTTCCATTTGTTAAAGTCTATCATGCTCGTAGCATCTATAATCAGGGGTGGAGCTACATTCTAGCTCGTGGGTGCGGCCACACCCAGCAATTATAATTTAAAACTCAGTTAACACATAAGTTTTCACCCCTTTAGCTTGAACATAACACATAAGCTCTGAAGTGCCGCGCCCCGCACTGTTCTTCTCTAGTTTCGGTCCTAATGAATCTCAACAAAAAGAAAGTTGGTACTATGATGAAGTACAAAAAGGTTATATAATTATACCTGTAAACCTTAGTTTTTCGTCACAGCATTTGATTGTATCTGATTCTCGCAAGGCGCATATTTTGTTGAACAAAATTCTGTTGTATGGGCAAGGTTTTGAAGATATTGATCTTAATAGTTTTCTAAGTTTGATTACATATGCATTTCTCTTCTTGGAATTAATTTTTGCACTTAGTGTGAGTTTTCTAAATCTTATCCGGAGCATTTTAGGCTTCTTGATTTTGTGCTCTTGCACATGTAAAATTTCCTGTGACTTCTTTTTTTCCTGAAGTTCTAGCTTAATGGGTGTAATGCACCACATTGTTAATCTAGCTGGCAATCAATTGGTACGGGTAAACTGAATCGTAAGCTTTTCTTACCTATCTATAAGACTTGTACAGAGCACCTAAGAACAGTTGGAGCTCTCTTTACAATAGCTGATCTGATTTGGTGGTCGGAAGCTTCATTAGGTGTCAATGTGTCATGATGATGACGGAGTTACAAGGTATATTAAGTGTATCGTCTCAATAACCTATTGTGATGGAGCTACAAGGTATATTAAGTGTATCGTGTCAATAACCTATCTCCATACCATGTACCTGGAATATATCTTGCATGAAGTGGGTGGTCAAGCATCAGAGAAAAGGGGGGAAAGGTGATTCATCACTTACTGAATTTGTGGTGTGCAGTCCTTGTGAAATGCAATGATATGCAATGAACATGGTACTCCCTCCGTTCTGAAAAACCTGACGTTTAGGACAAGGTTTGAGTCAAACATTGAAAACATAAATCATCAATAACTTTTAAATTATTGAGTTTACAAATTTGAAAACTATATGAATAGATTTGTCTTGAAAAATGCTTTCATAAAAGTATACATGTATCACTCTTCGATAAATATTTTTATAATAATAAGAGGTCAAAGTTGTATTTTAAAGACCGTGTCGCTGTCCTAAACGTCAGGTTTTTTAGAACGGAGAGAGTATGCAATAGCATTCCGCTGGATTTTCCGTGGTTTAGATTAAGAGAATAAGAGTAATTTATGTCCTTTTAATTTAGGAAACAATCGATTTGTTTCGGAGATACAAGCCTATATACATTACTGATGGTTTCGCCCTGTTCGGTTGGCTAGTAGCTGATGGTTGGTGCTGGTTTTAGTGAGATAAAAAAACTGCTGATTGATTGGTGGCTGGTGCTGGTTTTTGCTGAGAGAAAAATACTGTTGGCTGGTGGCTGATAATCCAAACGAACAGGTAAGCATATAATTGTATGCTACAACACCATCACAAGTATACGAGTTTGGTGAAGACTCTGCCATCAAAGCAATTTCTTTAAGGGGCATTAGTGTTCTTGCCTCTATTTTAATATGTAATTGAGATTTTGCCCTTATTTTTTAATTTTGTGGTTTTTTTCTCTATTATTCACTTGGGTAAAATCACAATTACACTTCAAAGTAGGGGAAAACACTAAAAATCCTTTCTTTAATTGTTGGACGCCTTGGGAGGACGGTAATCCAGTAGTATTTTTTTTTTAAAAAAAAAGCAAACTCTCGTGTCACCGAGACACCAACAACGCCAGTAATCGTTCCATGGTGATCCAGCGCTCTTCATCATCACGAAGAATAAGCCACCAACAACACAATTGTGTACCTCCGACAATAGAATCTCGAGGGAGATTT
Organism: Echinochloa crus-galli; assembly: GCA_900205405.1. NCBI lineage: Eukaryota > Viridiplantae > Streptophyta > Magnoliopsida > Poales > Poaceae > Echinochloa > Echinochloa crus-galli. The sequence goes on from OAMR01000161.1 coordinate 783,227, forward strand.
GTTGATGGAAACTGTCGCACTGTCCTCTGTTTACAAGTTGTCGGGAACTCAAGATTCGAGGAATTTTTGTGGGTGCGCTTCCATGTGAAAATTACGGTACCACTGGGAGATCTGTAGACTGTAGCCACTGACGTTTTCCGGTCAAAAATGCAAGCTCGTGTTGGTCGATAGCCTCATCGGATACAGTATGCGTGAATGAATGTTTCTACGGTTCTACCCGAAGTACTATAGAGGCATGTACTTCGCTGGAAGCAAATCCAGAGTCACTTGCCTCATAGACGTGCGGACCATGTAACTGATAGGGCCCACAAGTCTGTGGATACTACTACAGGAAAGACACATCCTAGTTGGGAGACTTTTACCTGTATCGCATTATTAAGATAAGTGTCTCGTATCTACATACCACTAAATTTTTACTAGACATCTTTGTTTCATCCATTTTTATTTTAGTTATCCGTGTGCCATTCAGTTCAACTTCTGTTAGAACTTAACATATCCTAGCCTTGACACATGGGACCCACAAGATGAAATGACCATTTTATCCCTGACTACATCTCTCTTTCCCTCCCTGTTCCTCTCTTTCTCTTCATATAGAATCTAGCTATGGCACATCGATTCTTCATTTCTAGACCATTTGGCTTCGGATTTGTTTGAGGGGATGATGGGTGAGTGTCTTGCGCCTCTTTGTGGATGATCTTGCCCCTCAAATGCCGGGAATCGGTCTCGATTTGAAGTTTTGTGGATGAACTCGTGGGAGGTGTGTTCTTCGGTGTGATCCAAAATTCGTCATGTATACTTGAGCTTTTTCGGATCTAGTTCGTGGATCTATTAGCCCTTGGGGTTGTGAACGATTAGCTCAAGTTTCGTGCGAATCCATGGATTAGTTTGGGAATTTAATTCGTTGGAAGGTTTGGGAGTTTCGGTTTCTCTCTGTTTCTGCGCAGGAAGAACGCGAATGCGACCGAGCCAGGCGAGCGCGAGTGGGCCAGGCGAGCGCCAGCGCGCGGCCCAGCAGAGCGCTCGCGCACACAGGCGGCCCAGCCGCTGCTGGCCAGCCAAGCGCGGCAGGGGCGGGCGGCCCAGCAAGCACAGCAGCAGCGCCGGGCTCAGCAGGCTCAGCAAGCACAGCCCAGCGCGGCCCAGCAGCGAGCGGCAGGGAGCTGGCGGCCCAGGCGCGCACAAGGCCCAGGCGCGGCGCTGCAGACCACCAAGCCCAGCAGCTGCACAGGCTTCGAGGCCCAGCACAGCAAGCACACGGGCCGAGAGTGCAGCAGCAGCACAAGGAGCAGTGCGCGTTGGTTTTTTCTCATAGGTAAGCAACGGACAACAGCTAACTTGTGTCAATTAATCTTGAATGAAATGTCTCTTTCATGCCATAGTGAGAATGATTAGATAATCATTGCATGCTCTTTAGTATACTATCTAAGCTTTGTTCAATTGCTACTGTTGGCCTGTTAGTAAATGTATTTGCTCGTTAGGGTGAAAGCAAGTCTCTAATCTTTCTGAGTTGTGCTGTGATAAGATCAAGTGTTTCCGCTGTGTGTTGGTCATTGAGATCGCTGTGACTTGCTCCTAGGACCAAAAGCACTCAAGTGGCTTTGTGGTTCTGGCAAGGAAGTGATTTGGACTCGTCGGAAGTGATATTGGGATATAGGCCGAGTTTCGCTCATCGGAGAGAAATTTTAATCGGCTCCCATTCACTCCCCCCCCTCTCTGGTCGCCGTATCGATCCTTAAATTGGTATCAGAGCCGGTTACGGATCTTCGTGATTCTAACCAGTCTTAAGGTCCAAAGAAGATGGCGTACGCCGGAAAGGGTTCGGGTCCTCCTCTCTTTGATGGGAAGAACTATAGAATGTGGTCGGTTCGATAAGCCCAGTGTTGAGTCGTTCGCTCATTCTCGATCTCGCTTTTGATCTTGCAGGTGGAAGGGTATCATCCCTGCTACGAGAGTAACTCAGGAGGCTAAGGACAAGTTTGAGGAAAATGCAAAAGCTGTTGATTTCTTGTTCAAAGCGCTCGACGAGCATGAATTCAATCGTGTGATCGAAGAGCATCTTGCTTGTAAGATCTGGGAGAAGTTAGCAATTGCTCATGGTGGTGATAGTGGGGTAAAGGCTCGGCTCTTTTCGACTTACCGGAGGGAATATGAGAACTTCACTCATTTGTCCGGTGAGTCGATAGATGCCATGTTCCAGAGGTTCACCATGATTGTGAACAACATGAGAGCCAATAACGCCGAACTTCCGTACACAGACCACGATATGGCCATCAAGCTGTTACATTGCTTGGATAGGGATGTGTGGGCTGCAAAGTTTGAGGCAATTACAGAATCTGATGCTTATGAGACACTCACAGTTGATGGACTGTTCTCTAAGCTTAAGTCCTCAGAGGTTGATAGGATTGCTAGAGCCAAGCTTGAGAACCCGACTGATCCTCATAGTCTCGCTCTGATGAGTGGCTCTAGTTCTAGGTCTGGTGCTAACACTTCAGGCCAATTTTCTTTGTCTTTGCTTGTGTCCTTGCCAGATGAAGAATTCGAGGTGCTAAGCGAGGAGGATCTCGCGTTGCTGACAAGGAGATTCGGGCGCATGTACGAGAACCGCAAGGGTACAAGGCGAGCCGGGAGTACATGCTACAAGTGCGGCAAGAAGGGGCACTTCTTCACCGAGTGTCCGAAGGCAGCCGAGTCCAAGGACGAGCACAAGCACCATGACAAGCACAAGAGCAAGGATAAGCCCAAGAAGAAGCACGGTGGCCGCAAGCACAAGCACAAGGCACGAGCCAAGATTGATGGTGCGAGCGATGCCGACACGAGGTCAAGCAACACCTCGTCAAGCTCAAGCAGCGAGGAGGAAGATCAAGGTCGACGCCGGAGGCACAAGAACAAGAACCTCAACGGGCTAGCGTTCATGGCTCCTCGTACCTTCTGCACCATGGCACATAGCTCCGACAACTAGAAGAATGCAAGTGAAGACTCGGAGTCAGAATCTGAGGATGAGGTAAGTCGTGATGCCGACTTCTTGCTAGAGGAGAATGCTAGGTTGAATAATTTGCTTGATAATCGTGATGATGTGCTTAGAAAGACAAACAAGGAGAAGTGGGAGTTTAGGTCTTTGCTTGGTAAGTCAAAGGAGAAGGTTGCTGAACTTGAGTCTCTACTTGTTGCTTCTAAAGATCAAATTGCTGAACTTGAATTGTCACTTGCTAAATCACAATCTGAAATTGATGCTATGAAAGCTTCTCCTGTTGTTTCTGATGAGCATGTTTGCAATGATTGTGATATTGTGATGAATGAATTGGTTGAGCTCAAGAAGAAGCACATGTCTAGAGTTGAGGAACATGATTTGCTTAAAACTGAACTTGTTGAGTTGAAATCTAGACCTGCTTTGTTAGGAGCTTGTATTTCTTGCCCTGATTTGCAGGCTAAACTAGATGATGCTCATGCTAGGATTAAAAAGCTTTGAAAATCCTTTGAAATCTCGTGTTAAACATGCTTGCTCACCTTTGAACCTAAGCCCAACCACTTGAGAAACAAGCTTGACACCACTCCAGATCCACCAGAATTCCCACCTCAAACCAACAACTTTCAAAAGAGAGTGATCTTTGTGGGAGAGACAAGTGTTGAGGGAGTGACGAGTGGTCTCAAACCTAGTGAGAAGCCTAAACCAAAAGAAGATCCAAAGCCTAAGCCAGTCCGCTACCACTGTGGGTTTTGTGGTAGGGATGGTCACCAAGAGAGTTTCTGCTTCAGGAAAAAGAGAGAGGTAAGGTGTGAGAAGGAAATGGGAAATCGGGACAGGTACCGCTCTTCTCATAGCGTGCCTGAGCCTCGTGCTCCTTTGCCCAGAGGTGATGGGTTTGTGCGCTGTATTCCAAGAAAGGGTGCTTGTGGCTTTGCTCCTCGTGGAGGAGGTCCTCAGGGACGTGGTGGTTTTGCTAGGCGTCCTCCTCCTCGCGGTCAGTACGAGTTCGGGAGGGACGACCGTAGCTTTGATTACCGGAGGGAGTCTGGACCGCGCTTTTCCCCGCGTGGTGTTCCTCTAGTCAGGCGTGATAGAGCTCCGTTTGCGAGACATGAGAGGTTTCCACAGTTTGATAGGATTAGTTGTGTGGATTTTGCTAACCTTTCTTTTGAGCAGATGGCACTGTAGGATCTAGGATTACCGACTAGAGGGGGGGTGAATAGGCGGTTTCAAAACTTCAAGCATAACACTAGGGAAATTTAATTAGAACCACAATGAGATTTAAATCTCTAACTATTTCTATGCCTATGTTGATGTTTTGCAACCTAGGGTGACAAGAAAATAGATCAAACTCTATGAAATAAACTTGCTCAAGGTAAGTAAGCAAACTAAACAAGCAAGCTACAAGCACAAGGAGACACAAGAACTTATCCCGTGGTATCGATGACTTGCCGGTCACCCTAATCCACGTTGAGATGGATTCAATGTTCAACCGCTCCTCTATCAAGTCTCCACTTGATGTATGAGCCGGATAGAACCAAAGAACCGCTCCAAATCTCTTTTCCACTAGAGTTGCCCTTCACCACTCCGGTGAGGCGAGCACAAGACCTCTCACACCAAATTTCCAAGGCCACTTCACAATCTTCTTGAAGTGCTCGGTGGAAACACGAGCTCCAAGCCGTCTAGGAGGCGGCAACCTCCAAGAGTAACAAATCAACCACGAGCTCAATGAAATCCTAGTGCCACAATGATCAAATCCTTGATGCAATGCACTAGAAGCTCTCAATCTCACAAAGAAATGCAACCTCTAAGCAAGTGAGTGAGAGAGAGGAGAACAAGGGCTCTAGAATGTGTTATCAGCTTTTCAAAGTGCCAAGAGACCCCCCAAGCCCGTGGGGGGTGAGTATATATAGCCCTCTCCTCAAAACTAGCCGTTATGTAAAAACCCATTCAGAAACGTGCACGACGGACCGTCCGCCAGGTCCACGCGGACCGTCCGCGTTCAAATTACAACGGCTATAACGCGCAGTCAAACGTGTGTCAGAAGTGACCGTTGAGGTCCGGCGGACCGTCCGCCAAGACCGCGCGGACCGTCCGCGAGCACCACGGACAGTCCGCCAGGTATGGCCGGACGGTCTTCCCCTCTAGAACCCCGGGAAACGC
>OAMR01000161.1:795215-814363 GCA_900205405.1 Echinochloa crus-galli
TGGATCGTGCCACGGCGGACCGTCCGCAGAGACAGCTCCATGCGGCGCGCGTTGGCCGGCTCCTCGCGTGGGCGGGCGCAGGGTGGCCACCCGCTCTTCCCCACGCGGATCGAAAGGAGGAGGCAGGCGGCCGTGGGCGACGACGGGTGGCCAGCGGGTGGCGCGTGGCGGCGGGCGGTTGGGATGGTGCGCGGGGCCACGCCGACGTAGCGCATAGCGTTTGTTCTCTATGTCCGCTAGATTTACCGTGTAGGTCGGAACGGAAATGTTACCGTTCCTTTTACCACCCCGCTGCGGTAAAATGTACCCCATATGCGTGGTATGCTATGGCTTTAGCGTTTCTTTTACAGCCCCAGTGCGGGAGCAGGCATGTGGAGGGACCGGGGACACCACGTGAAAGAGAGCTCTTGGTCTTTGCATCAAACCATGATTCTTTGCTGACGTTGATGGATAATATAGAGCATCAATTTTAAATTATAATTTATTTTATTTTTTTTAATTTATAATTTTAATCATGTATTTAGATAGTGTATATCTATTTATACATTAAAAACTACGAACTTATAAATGTCCGGTAACCTATAATTTGGAATGTAATAATCTAAAATTATTAAGTTTGATGGGTTTTGTTCAGAATCTAATCTTGTGTTGTACGTGTTTGATTTTTCACGGTTTTCCCGAGCTTGGAAGCATTTCCTTTCTGGGCGGTCAGACGGGAGACGGACAGGCGGGCTGCCAGGCCAAACGCGACCGTGACTCTGTGAGTGATGTGTTGGAAAATCAATCGCCTAAACATAATTATTCATTTTTTTCGTGGTGTGACCTAGCACCATGACTGAAATGTAGCAATAAAGAAATTGTTGCTCGCTCTATTTCAAATTATCATTATGTTTTTGTCCTAAGTACTAAAAATTGACTAATTTTATAGAAAAATATGATAGCATCTACATTACTAAATAGATGTATTATTAAAATACATTTTATGATAAATCTAATAAAACAATTTTTAGATGTTAATATTTTTAACTATAATCAATGTTATGCAAGTTTGAGTTAAACAAATGTAAAGTGAGATATAATTTAGAACGAGGGGAGTTCTTTTTTTCTCTTTACTTTTTTTTCAGTTTTCTGTTCCCCGCGGTTTCTTTCAGCTGGAGTAAAGAAGCAACATCACATACTTTGAGATATTTTGGTCGAGAGAATCGTATACCAAGCTCCAAGCATATCTCGTGCATGTTAGTATATATGTTACTGCCGATTATTAATGTTTCTTCGTGGAGAAAAAAATACTTATGCCATTATTGCTTTGATTCCTGTTATCCCCACCAACACAAAAGACTGTCTCTTATACACATCTTTCGGATTTTTCACAGGATTTATCTTTTTCTTTTTAACACGAATTCCGCGGACCGTCTGCCAAGACCCCGCGGACCGTCCGCCCAGCCACGACTTGGCTGATTACCAGAAGATTTGCAAAGAGCCCATACCCAAGTTAGTCACCACATATTCTAAATGCACTACATGCAATTCAAAGACCATTGTGACACTAATATTTCATTGAACCAACACGATTGATCCCTCTTGATAGTACGGCTATCTAGCCTTTCAACCCGGTCATATTTCATCCTCTAATCACCTCATGACCGGTCAAAAATAAAAGCCCTATCATATACCTTTGCCTTGAGCTTCCCATGATCCATAGCACACATGCTATTCACACATCAATATTTGAAGCTCGTTGCAACTCTTGGGACTAACCTATTCTCATATTCTCACATAAAATTGTTAGTCCACAAGTGTTGTCATTAATTACCAAAACACAATTAGGGGCCTAGATGCCTTCAGGCACGGCACTGGTTTGATTCATTTTGTTCTAACCCCAGTGTTGAGGCATTTGCTCGCTCTCGTTCTCGGTTTTGATTTTGCAGGTGGGAGGTTTGAGGAGTTTGTGGTTGATCGACTCCGGTTGCTCTCAAGCCTCACCCCGGTGATGACAAGGGAGTACATCACTTTTGGGGATAATGGAGATCAAGTGGAAGCATTTGCTGAGGGGGAGACGATTTCGAGGTGCGCATATTATGCTTTTGATGCCTCGTTTGAGTTGGTTCTTGGGGTGTGTTTTCCCTTCTAAGTTGGTTTTTGGGGGCTCTTTGTTCTATATGTATATACCATGGTAGGCTAGTCATCTTGTTCTTGGTATCTTTGTATGCCTATCTTGTTATCTTTTGTATATTATAGTGATGAATGATATTTATGAACTTCATGTCATGCTATTCAGTTATTCACTCAAATATGTCATGGTTTGCAATGATCTCTTGTGTCATGTTGTTCATTCATATCATTTTTGCATCTTTGTAATATATATATGTCATTGTGCATCTTGTATCATTTGCATTTGCATATGTATATTATTGTGTGCATTTGTTTCATATCTTGCATTTTCATCTTAAAACTTGTTAGAATGAGCTTCTCTTATATGGAGTGATCAATATAACTTGCTACATTTGAGCTTTTGGACTTGTGGTTAGTCTTTTCGTGGTGGAATAGCTAAGCACTTGATTGATTCATTGTATATCCATAATGTGCTTGCTATTTTTTTAAGATGCTAAACTTGACCTCACTCATGAGCAAATTGGTTGATTGTTCAAGCCTAAATGCTTTGTCATGCTTAGGATGTGCTTGGGTGTCTATTTCTTGTCAATTGGGTCAAAGACCATTTTATCTTGCAAATGTTTAGCCCATTGTCTAGGTTGTGGAGAGGCATAAGCTTCTTTTTGCCGCAAAGGCATTTCATGTACCATGCTTAAAAATCTGAAAAAGAAGTGAAATTAATTGAAAATATGCTCTCCATTTGGATGATCATGTCTTTTGTGCTTAAATATGAAATTTGGGTGCTAAACCGTTGCATGTTGTCTACCAAGAGAAGTCTCTTTTTAGAAGTGGACACATGGCTCGGTGGCTTTAACATGACATGAACTAGATTATGGGTGTTTGCAATGATATCTTGCTAAGAGTAGGTAACCAAGGACAACTTTTGCATGATCTAGCTCATTTTGGCTTGAAAACGACTTTTGCTCATGAGGTGGTGAACTTTTGAAAAACTTGGTTAAATTGGAAATTACTTGGCCATATGCTTATACAATCATGAAATCTTGTTGGCAATGCTTTTACAACACCTAGGACTATCCTACTTGTTCATTCGATCTTGTGTAGCATTTTATATTGCTCATTGTATATTTGAGAAGCTGTAGGTTGAAACTTTTTGCATTTATGCCTTGATTCATGCATTGGCAACAAGGGGGAGATGTATAGGCTTGAGAAATGTTGCTTAACTTGTCTGGAACTTGTTTTGATCAAGAATTCAGTCTTGTGCATTTGCTCAGGGGGAGTTTGCACTTGTTCAGGGGGAGTTCTTGCTTTGGTTTGGCGCTTGTTTGGCGCTTTGGTGTGTTGGGTTGTTTTTGTTGTCTAAATCGTATCCAGTTTTACATTCACTATCTATCTGTGCTATGTGTGTTGTCAATGCGCTCATCAAGGGGGAGATTGAGGACCATGTGTGTCCGAGGACCGATGGATGGTCCTTATCAATGTGATGAGTGATTGACAACGTTGTGTGGACTGACTCTTGGCTGAGTATTGCAGGTGTTCGATGCGGCTGGATTTGCGTTGGTGCAGGTGAAGAACAAGCGCGAATTCATATCTTGCATTTTAGAACAAGCTTCTCTCATATGGATTGATCACTCTAATTTGCTACTCTTGAGCTTGTGGACATGCTAGTAGTTCTTTGCGGTAACTAGCAAAGCTCTTGATATCATTGTTGTTTACACATGTGAGTTTGCAAAATTTTTGGATAAGAAATGAAAAATTGAATCTCACCCATGAGTGGATGAATTACCAAGACTTGTTCTTGCCTAAATGCTTTTTCATGCTTAGGTTGTGTTTGGAAATCTTTGTCTTGCAAATTGGGTCAAAGACCATTGTATCATTGTGAATGTTTAGCCCATGAGTTAATTTGTGGAGAGGCATAAGCTTCTTTTTGCCGCAAAGGCATTTCATGTACCATTTGCAAAAATCTGAAAAAGAAATGCTTATGCTTGTAAAAATATGCTTTTCATTTCATTTGTGCTATATTGAATATATTTTGGGTGCTAAACCGTTGCATGTTGTCTACCAAAGTGAAGTCACTATTTAGAAGTAGACACATGGCTCGGTGGCTTTGACATGACATGAGTTATCTTATGAGTGTTCATGATGATCTTTTGCTAAGAATTGATGACCTTGCTCAACCTTTATATGATCATGTTCATTTTGGTTCGAATATGTCATGGCTATGATTTCTCCTATGTGGTGAGAATTTTTGTAAAATTTGCTCAACTTGCACTCAAAATTGACCAAATGCTTATTCAATGATGAAATCTTGTTGGCAATGCTTATACATCATTTAGGACTATCTTGCTTGCTCATTTGCTCACTTGTAGCATCTTATAGTGCTCATTGCATATTTGAGAAGCTTTAGTTTGTCTTATTTTGTATTTTATGCCTTGATTCAGGCATTGGCAACAAGGGGGAGAAATTCATGCATTTGTACAGGGGGAGCTTCTTGGTAAGTTTTCACTTGGTAAGTATGCAATTGTCCAGGGGGGAGCTACTTGTTGTATGTTGCTCTTGTTTCGTTGTTGTTCAAGCTTGATGTCTCGGTTGTGTTGAGCCATTGCCCTTGTCTTAGGGACCGAGATTTTCTTGCTTTGGTTGAGAGCTTGGTTTGGCGCTTGTTTGGCGCTTTGGTGTGTTGGGTTGCTATTGTCATCTAATTCGTATCCAGTCTTACATTCAAGCATACAGTGAGTCCGTATTTTAATTTATGTCAACATATATTAACTCTTAATGTAAGTCCCTTATAACATATGTTCCAATTATATTCTTCTCAGTGTGATGAGTGATTGACAACGTTGTGTGGACTGACTCTTGGCTGAGTATTGCAGGTGTTCGATGCGGCTGGATTTGCGTTGGTGCAGGTGAAGAACAAGCGCGAAATGTCTCCGAGGAGTGGAGACGAGTAGGCTTGGTTCGAGGCACCCGGTGGCCAGACGAGATCGAGTGCGGTCGGCATGGTGCAAGAAAAGCAAGACGAAGTTGAAGACTTAGAGCCGGTGCAAGGTAGCGGCTGACGACCGAAGCTTGCACGCGGAGTTTGATGGTTGGGCCACAAAACCATCGGAGGAGGGTTTTCGGTTTGGGCCTCAAAACCGAGCCCGAAGGCCCAACGTGACGGAGACGGTGATCCGGGCGCGTTCAGGAAGCTTCAAAGCGGTGGACGAGGACTTGCGTCGGAGGGAAGCAAGACCGGATGGACGGCGTGCCTGGCCGGGAGAAATATCTGGCTTATTCTAAAATTGGCCCTCAGGGGTGTGTATCTTGTTTCATGTTTGTAGGGGTAGTTTGGTCTTTTGCCATCTCCAGGTGACTTAATATATACAGGGGTAGAGGGGGATGGCAACTCATGTCTTTTTGGAACCCTAGTTCATTTTCTCTCTTCCTCTCTCTCTAGGCTAGCTATGAGCTTCATGTAAATTCGAGTGGGTGGATGTTGGGAGGTTGCTAGCCTTGTATAGAATCTGTCCTCTGTGAATGGAAGATTTCTTGTGCTAGTTGAATCTCTTGTTGATTTCCCGTGGTGTTTTTCGGTGGATTTTTGGGGGATTTTCGTGGTCACCACGATTCTTCATTTCTAGACCGTTTGGCTTCGGATTTGTTTGAGGGGATGATGGGTGAGTGCCTTGCGCCTCTTCGTGGATGATCTTGCCCCTCAAACGCCGGGAATCGGTCTCGATTTGAAGTTTTGTGGATGAGCTCGTGGGAGGTGTGTTCTTCGGTGTGATCCAAAATTCGTCATGTATACTTGAGCTTTTTCGGATCTAGCTCGTGGATCTATTAGCCCTTGGGGTTGTGAACGATTAGCTCAAGTTTCGTGCGAATCCATGGATTAGTTTGGGAGTTTAATTCGTTGGAAGGTTTGGGAGTGTTCTTGTTTGTCCGATGGCGCTGCATACGTACATAATGGCATGGTTCAAAGGATCACAGAATTGTAATGTTACTTCTCCTAATAGGTGAATTGTAATGGTATATCTCCAACTTTGAAAAATTGTAATGGTATGGAACCAAATAACCCTTCTTTTTCTCATAGGTAAGCAACGGACAACAGCTAACTTGTGTCAATTAATCTTGAATGAAATGTCTCTTTCATGCCACAGTGAGAATGATTAGATAATCATTGCATGCTCTTTAGTATACTATCTAAGCTTTGTTCAATTGCTACTGTTGGCCTGTTAGTAATTGTATTTGCTCGTTAGGGTGAAAGCAAGTTAAATTAAATGTTCATTGAGATTAAGTAGTTGCTTTGCTTTTGCTAGTGGAGTAAGTAGTTGTAGTCTAGTGTGGGTGTGGTACCTAGACTAGTCTATAACCTTAGAATACCCCTGAGCTGGCACGGAGGTGGTAGTCGTTAGGTGGTGACAGCCCTATACGACCTTCGTATTCTATCACGCCTGGCTTGGCCTGTAAGATCCCCAAACGTACAGTGTTAGAGGCACTCTTTCTCATCTCTTTCTGTGTCTCGTGCCCTGTGTCCCGAAGTCGAGGTCTTAGCTTATCTAGATCTATTAGAACTATATCTCAACCTTTGTATTCTAACCCGAGTAACCCAGATAGTGAGATAGACAATACCCAGGAATCCTTAATCTCTTCTCGCTGTCCTCCTAACTAGCTAGTCTTTCTCTTTCTTATCTGAGTCTCCCTTGAGCTGTGTGTCACGGTATATCCACTCCTATCCATTTATCCCCCGTCTTGTCTAGTTTTGTATCCTTCTATGATAGTCTCGAATATCCATTTGCTAGTATTCTTACCAAAACTTCCCTGAGGAAATATAAATTACGATACCTCGGATTACTCCCAGGTGAAGTGCTACAGCGGTAATTCTGTGCGCTTGCAGAATATTCACATATTTTACTAGTCATAAGGAAAACCACTGAAACACTCCTTGCATCCAGTGACGGGATTCTCAATCCTGATATTAGATCGTAAGAAGTGCCAACACCTAGTTAGGTCATGGTAGAACAACAATTACAACAAACAAACGAAAAGTGTTACGGTGCACTATAGTGTCCGATGTGACTTTTCTATCAACTTTTTTACGGGAACTAAACACACCCCATGAAAGGATCCCTCGAAACTGCTGGGAAAACAGAGTACAAAAGCTGTGGAATTTCTTCCCAAATTATTACCTTGGGTGTGTTTAGATCCCTGAAAAAGATGGTCGAAAAGTCACATCGAACACTATAGCGCATTGTAGCACTTTTCGTTTGTTTGTGGTAATTTTCATTCTACCATGACCTAACTAGGCTCAAAAGATTCGTCTTGTCGTGTATCAAAACTATGCAATTAGTATTTTTATTTACCTACATTTAATGCTCAATGCATGCATTATTTACTATATTTAATGTTTCAATGTCGATGTGATGGAAAGTTTGGGAAGTTTGGAAAATTTGGTGGAACTAAACACACCCCTTGTTGCTAGCTGCTTAGCTCCGTGAACTGCTGGGAGATGGCGCTTATTCTGCTTAGCTACTTCCTTTGTTTCAAATATAAGTCCTGTTATTTTTAATTCATACTTTGAACTCCGCTCGATGTGACCAAGTTTATAGAAAAGAAAAGAAAAAGGTCCATATTACTACCTTTATCTATCTACTTTGTGCACTTAACCCTAAACAAAATTTAGGCTCATTTTACTCTACTAACTATTTTAGTTGGTCCAATCTCTCTCCAAAAAAATCGGTTTTTATTTTGTATATCCACGTATAACTTGAATTTTAAGTTTAAATTTTGACAGATGACTTATAACATTTCCCAAATTTTTAAAATTCATTATGAATTTTCCACAATTATTTTTTGTGTAATTTTGTATCCCTATGAACAATTTTGTATCAAATGTTTCTAACCTATGAAAATAACTATGAAAATAATTTAATATAATTTTCTAACATAGGGCATCATATTCTATATTCCCCACACTGGAGGAGAAACAAATAAGATAAATCTCATTGTGAGGTTCATTGGACTAACTGAAAGTTTAGTGGAGTAAATCAATCCAAAATTTTGTACAGAGTGTTGAATGGACAAACTGGATAGTTACAGATAGTCAAATAGACTTTTTTTTATAGAAAAATATACAAACATCTGCAACATCAAGATCAGATGATTATGCTAAAACAATCCGCATCTTTATTTATCATAACCAGTTTGTTGGTTCAGCGCATAACAATCCGTATGAGTTGCAAGATCTTGGTTCAGTGCATAACAGTCTATCAATCTTTAAGGAGTACAAATAAATAATGTTTTTGTGGTACCAAATGTTCGCAGGTGTTTTTGTTATCTGAGTTTTTTTAAAAATAATCAAATTAGTTTTTAACTATAGCACACGCACCGGGATTACGCTAATTATTTATAAAGCTTTTCCTCCTTACAAAAGTTTGTAGTTACTATGCATTGATTCAACATTATAACTTGTTTCAATCGTTTTTTCTACTTTGTTTTTCTCTCATAAATGAACTAAACTACTTCCTCATTTGTATTTTTTTCTGAAGGCATGAATGAACCACACTAGTTATTAACTACATGTATAATGTATTACGTTAGATTAATATAGGTGGAGAGCAATCGTCGATGTAATTTTCTAAATATTATTAAATGACTAATGTTTAGGGTTTAGGGTTTTCTAAGTATTCAAGTCACAATTGTTTTTTTAGCACAATATTCAAGCTACATACTTCTTGTGACTTGAGAAGTTCCTAACTCCGAGAAAATACACGAATCCGTTGAGGCTAAACTTCCTGTACCTTTGAGTCAAAAGTGCATGCATTACTCCAAAAAGAGTAAACAATGAATTACATGAAACAATCAACTCTGTTTTTCTTATTTTCTTTACTTCAAGTCAATGATTGCGGCTGAAACTCTGAATGTCTGTTTTCTCCTAAACAATGAATTTTCGTGCTGATGCGTTTAGTTCGGACATGCATAGAAGTTTTACTATTTTCTTTCTTGTGTACATACTCCCTATTATGTTAATTTAGTTCCTGGAGACATTGGTCTTAATTTAGTTCCTCCTATTAACTTATTTCCATATCACCATATACCACTACGAAATGATTTGAATATGTAATATATTGTTGACCATAGGTAGTACTATGCTAACATTAATTAGTACTATGCTGGATTGTTATCTTCTATTGAAAATTTGAACATATAAATCATATAGGGGAGAAGATGCAGAACAGGAGCTTAACCTCATTATGGCACAACCCGATCCAGCTCTAGCTCCCTATCTGCATCGCTCCTGGGGGTGACTCGGGCGGACGCCGAGCGCCCTGCGCTGCCACCCTCTTCCCCCTCTCCCCCGTGCACGCGCTCCTCTCCCTCGCCGCCACTAGAGTAGCCCACCAAAAGCCTGTCCGGCCGCAAGGAAGATGGCAACGGTTTTTCTGGGCTTAGATCTGCTGCTCCCATGATCTGATTTGCCACCTCCGGAGGAGTTCGATGGGTGGCGAGCGTGGGTGCCGTGGCGAGGCCTCGGCTAGTTGCGCTCCCCTTGGCGTGTCAGCGCATCCTCGCGTGGGGCTGCCTGATTTGCGGGGGAGTGCGTGTGCGTGCCTTGCATTGGATCTCTTGTTCTCCACAAGGCATTGCGGATTCCGGCCGACCCTAGGGCGACAAATCCAAGTTGGAGTGACTCGTCTTGGTCAGATTCAATTGTCAGCGGGCCTTAGCACACTTGGGAAACCAGCGATGGGTCATTGCATGTGGGGCACCCGTGAGGTGTCACTACCAGAACAATGGCTATCTGCACCGGTTGGGAAGGGGCATTGGCACCGGTTTTCCCAACCGGTGCTATGTCTTCGGTGCTAAAGGGTGGCACCTTTAGCACCGGGTCAAATAACCGGTGCTAAAGGTGCCCACCGGTAGAAAAAAATGCGTGCTGTGCGGGTGGCTGCTGCTGGGATTCGAACTCAGGACCTCTTGCCTCGCGCATACCCACCTAACCATCTCACCTATGCAGCACATGCGATTTCCACCAACCCTAAATAGTTTTGTCCTATTCCTTCAGGACATTATATTTTGGTACAAAATTTGAACCCTTCAGATTCCTATATTATGGGACGGAGGGAGTAAGTGCGTGACAATATATAAGAGTCCGGCAGTCCCCAAGACATATACTACTTTTATTTTGCTAAAGGGTCGAGGGGCTTTAGCACCGGTTGGTAACACCAACCGGTGCTAAAAGGTGACCTTTAGCACCGGTTGATGGTACCAACCGGTGCTAAATGGTCTCCGGGAGCACCCAAATTTTGCACCCGGTGCTAATGTACCTTTAGCACCGGGTTCGAACGGCGCCGAGTCCTATGAGGGGGGTGGATGTGAGTTTTTCTTGTAGTGTGTACAGCCGCCCAGGGCCTAGATCGATGTGCCTTGGTGGCGTCCGGAGGCGGCGGATATGATGCGCACGTGATCGATCTGCTTGTTGGTCGGCGACTTCCTTATTGGTTACCTCGTCGGCATCCGCATGATGTAACCTTGTAAGTCCTTTTGGCCAATGGGCGGTGAAAATGGAATAACTACAGTAAGCTATATTGCTTGTTGCCACTGCTCGACGACAGTGATGTCTGCGAGCACCACTATAATTCTGAATGGATTCCTCCTGGGTGCAAGCCCAAGATTGGCTTTACCAGTCGCACGACAACAACATCGTTTGATGTTGTTTTCTTTCTAGAGACACCGCATTGGGAGGATCTATCAGACTATCACTAAGTACTGGCTGTGGAAGTCTAGTGTCTTCAAGGTTGGTTGCTGCACTTTAAGGCTTGGTTGCCACTCTTCAACGGCGAATGGTGTCCTACGAAATCACTTTTCTTGGTGGGAGGTGAGACTGTTATGGCTGTATATTCCCGGCTTGGTGGTCAGAGTTTATTCGGTGGTTGAAGTTATTATTTCATCTTGGCTGGATTTGGCTGAAGCTCCGGTTTTGCGTTCATCCTCATGTGGTGAAGCTGGTCCTTTTAGAGTCGAAGTCACGTAACAGGTCGGAATGCTGCAGGACGGCTACATGATCTGCCTATTAGAGTTTTTTTTTGTATCAGTGATCATAAGATGTCTTAGCTTTATGTCCTTTTCGACGTGTGCTTTTATTTATTGTAATGGCATCCGTCTGTAAAAATTGTGGACTAATGCATTCTTAATTGATGATCACTGAAGCCAGAAATAAACTATTTATCATGTAAAAATATATAAATCAACGGGATGGGATGGTGAGGATGCTGGGCTGCAGGTGCTGTGTTGGGGAGGGGCAAAGAGTTAGAGATCAATTATTATTAACCAATCAAGTTCTCCAAATTTTAAAAAGTCAGATTATGCTTGAGCAAAGTTAGTCCACTACAACTTGCAACATGTGAAAAAACTAATTAGAAGACTTAGTTTCCCATGTGAAATCTGAATGCACTTCTTCACTGTGTCTGAATCTGAATGCCTAATTATCATTCCAATTAAGTTCTGAACTAACTTTTGTTATTCATTCATAGACCTTGTA
Source organism: Echinochloa crus-galli (assembly GCA_900205405.1). NCBI lineage: Eukaryota > Viridiplantae > Streptophyta > Magnoliopsida > Poales > Poaceae > Echinochloa > Echinochloa crus-galli. The sequence continues at coordinate 806,848 of OAMR01000161.1, forward strand.
GCATTTGACTTTAATTATTTACAAGTTTCCTCAACACAGTGACATAGGATTTAGTCTTTGACGTAGACGTTCAGTGGCATATATGTGAATACATTGTGTCAGGAGTATACCTTTTTTCCTCTTGTTATAATGTGCACTTCTTCTGAAGATCAGGAGTGCTCCCTGTAAGGTTTCTGGTCAAATTTATGTTTGGACTAGGCCCTCATGACTGTTCGGTAGTACGATGAGTTCATTGTGCAAATGGGGATACCGTTGCATATATATCATCTTAGTCCTGCAGAGCCAAATAGTACTTGACTGTCTACATACAGCGAATCTGTTAATAATAATCCTCGAAAAAAGATCGAGAGCGCCACAAATTTTCGTTACCTTGGCTTGAAATTCTGTATTTCAGATCCAAATTGTCAATCCACAGTACCTGTCAGGAATATCACAACTTCGGCCCTGTTTAGATTCCAAATTCCACTCCCAAATTTACTATGCAAAAAGAAGATTCCCCGTCATATCAAAATATCATAACATGCATGAAGTACTAAATGTAGATGAAATCAAAAACTAATTACACAGTTTTGTTGCGCTCTGCGAGAAGAACATTTTGAGCCTAATTAATCAATTTTTGGACAATTTTTCACAAATACAAACGAAATGCTACAGTAACACAATGATTACAAAGTGACATCATACTCCCAAATTCACCTTCCCAATTCTAACATCTAAAGTCCTTCACGTTCACGGTGTCGAGTCCATAAAGATTTGCACAAATTGCGTTGTCATTGACCCGAATTCACGCATAATATTCTGAAAGCGATCGACGCACACACGTTTTACAAGTAAACGGAAGAGTCGGGCAATAAGTCCCTGGTTAAAAACAACACCAGTTGGTCGACGCCTTGGGCGGTTGGTAGTCTTGGTAATACAATTCTGCAAGCACAGTACATATAAACAAATTGAAGGCGTGGTGGCTGCTGGATCAAAGTAAATTGCCAACTTTTACGCAATCTAAGGAGCTTCGACGTGATCTATCTGAACTACTCTGAAATGCACGTGGCATGTACGGCACGGCACGGGCGCTACCAACCTCTCTAGTCTCTTCTCAGTTGCTCCCTCCGTCCCAAAATATAAGGTCCTGAAGCATTTAAACTAAAAAAATAACAGAGCCTCTATACCCCTCATTTTACACTACCTACCAACTCTCCACCTATCCACCAACCCTAAATAGTTTTGTCCTATTCCTTCAGGACATTATATTTTGGTACAAAATTTGAACCCTTCAGATTCCTATATTATGGGACGGAGGGAGTAAGTGCGTGACAATATATAAGAGTCCGGCAGTCCCCAAGACATATACTACTTTTATTTTAAAATATATGTAGTTTAAGATAAAGTAATTAAATTAGTTTATTTTAAAGTAATTTGTTTGTTTTAAACATGCATATACTGCCCAGAGAGCAATAACTACCAGGAAAAACAAGGCAAGATCAATCAACACACACAAAATAGACATATACTCCGTACAGGCTAAAAATTACACACGAGCCGTGGGGAGGCCGGCGCTTAGCTACCTAGTTCGATCGTCTCCCTTTTATCAAAGGCTTCCGGATGGTATAGATCTCAGATCAGATCGCCGAGTAAGAGTATGCTTTCTTTTTCTTCTTTGTATAAAACAACGTTTTAGGTTTGATATGCGTGCATTTCAACGGCTAGTTAATAATTTGACTACCTCGCTTAAGGTTGCGAAGCTTGGTATTTTTTAACCAAAATTGGTAGAACATGTGATTGATGTGAGGATGTATGTGTCCGTTTTCTTTTCGAAAAAAATCAGAGTGCGGCCATATCATTTAAAAAGAGAGATAATAATCTAATTTACAAGATGCTGATTATATAAAATAAATAGGTAAACTCAGTACTGTTAACATTTGCAGACACATGAAAACTACGATACACTTGGCCTGCGTGCGCATCCCAACGTGTGTCCGTTTTCTGCTGCTCCTTCCAGCCGCCTGCTGTTTCTATGTGCTGCGGTGCGTTTCTGTGTGCTGCGTGTAGTGACTCGTATGTGTGCAGTGTGTCACGTGTCTCTATCATCATGTGAGTTGATAGTTTTACGTCGTCGGCTCAACTTGGAAACGTTGGACGGCGTGTGGTGGATGCTGCGGGGACATCATATATGCAAGAAATGATAGTTCGAGACTGTTAGCTTAGTGGGTACTGCCTGCTCCTTGGCACATATGCATGCCGACGGCACAAGGCCGTTTGACCGGACTAGTTTTATACATCTCTATCATTAGTATATTATTATACGAAATATTTTTACCTATAACTCTGACACAAGCTTGCAACAAACTGTACAATAATACGAAAACAGTAACCTACTAGCAAATAGAAAAACCATATATAGGCACGAAATAACGCATATATGGAGAGTGCCCGTCGATCTCTATGCATACATATATAGTAATGTTTGCGAGCGTGCAGTGTCAACCCACTGACGTCGCACATGCATGCATGGATCGAACGTGCCAGAGCTGACGACCGTGATCGAAGGTAAAGGGCCCGGGCCGCCTAAGCAAATGCATAAGTGTAGCAGCCGCGTGAACTCCTGGCCGTGGCACGGCATCGATCGGTACGTTCAATTCGTCGCCATGCATGGCACGGCGCCGGCCGTTCACCGCCACGCCAAGCCGGCCACCTACTGCATACCTGCTACCAACCTCCGGGCTTGTGCTAGCTGCATGCACCACAAGTCCCCAAGAGAATAGATCCAGGAGCGAGCTAGCGAGACGCCTGGTCAAGGCGGGCGCTACTGTACGTATACGATCATCGAGATCGATCCGCTAGCTGCGCGAACGCCGGCAACCGGTATGCGTGTTTTCGGCGGCGGCCGGCCACGTACGTCATCTTCAAAGCTTTTAGCTTGTAATAAGATACAATTTTATACATTGATTGATGCAGTGGCTAAAATATTAATATATTTTTTTTCTAAAAAAATCTTCCGAGCTCCATCATCCGTCGCATCGCATCAGCCAATGCGTCGTCTGACAACGAAGAACTAACGCACGCGCGCACGAATATCTCTCCGGCGCGACGGACGACATGTAGCAAACCGGCGGCGCTTACAACCCTTCTCAGGGCAGCAGTGAGGGGACACGCCGCAGACACGTCGTCCCAAAAGCCATGCGCTCCAGACAGGGGAAACAAACACGTGTCGACTTTTCCGTCAGGTTTGTCAAGTCCTTGCATATATTGCGCCTTCACCAACTCATCGAAGAAAAGAGAAATGCAAAACAAACGTACAAAAGAATTTGTGTTTGCTTCCGTTGAATTTTTTTCTTGGGAGTTTTTCTCACTATGAACCCATCGTGTTCCCCGGGACGTGGACGTGCCATCCCTTCGTTATTTCTTTTTCCTGTGCCGGGGTTCGTCTCCATAGGTCCTGTTCGTTTGGATTGTTTCCAGCGAGCCAATAGTGTTTTCTCTCAGTAAAAATCAACGCCAACCACCAGCCACCAACCAGCCAGCAGTGTTTTTCTCTCAGCAAAAACCAGCGCCAGCCACCAGCCAAACGAACAAGACATTGACGTGTGTAGCTTCGTCCCGCTGCATTTCGTACAATAAACACATCTCTCTCTATATATGTTCAAGGACACCTGAAACAATTACCCATGCGGTTCGATTCAAAACAATGTTCATACATATGCATCAACAATCTTGACATACAGATATCTTCAAGCAAGTTTTATTATTGATCGAGAACTTCTGTAAATAGTGTTTCTTACAAGCTCCTTAAAAACAGATTATATGAACATAATTTTCTATAAATTTCATTTCATCCCTAAACGTGAACAAGTTTTCTATGTATTTCATTAAATAAAATGGTGGCGAATTTCTTCTAAAAATACTCAAGAAAACTTGTTTTTTGAAAAAGCCTTTTGAAAACACAAAGGTAATGCTACAATAAAATCTAACTATAGTATGCAGAAGTAAAATCTAAAACGAAGAGAGGAAAGAAGAAAGACAAATGAAAAAAAAAAGATAATAGATAGGAGAATTGGTGTAACTACTACACAAACCGTCATCACAAACGGTTGGGAAAGCCCATCACAAACGGTTTTTCCAATCGTTTGTGACATGTCGTTTGTGATATGGAGCATCACAAACAGTTCAAGTCACAAACCGTTTGTGATGCCCAGCCATCACAAACGGTTGTTTTCGAAAAACCCTAAAAAATAAGAAAATAATAGGGAAAAAAATTATTTTCATCTGGAAAGGCCACCAGCCACCCAAGCTGGTCGCGCCTCGCGCTACGCAGCCGGCTGGGTTCGAACTCGTGACCTCTCCCTCGCGCATAAACTACTCTACCACTGCACCGCACCAAGACTTATGACCACATCCCGTTTCGATTCCTATCATATTATACGAAATCGAGTTTAAATTACTTGTTTGAGGCCCTAAATGACTTCAAATCAAAACATGTTTAACTACAAAGTTTCATAACTTTTGAAGATCTACAACTTTCATGTTGACCGTTTTTTCATCTGAGATCGTTTACAAAAAATGAATTTTAAATTTGATAATATTCAAACTTAGATCTGGTTGAATAGATGACTTCAAATAAAAAGTGATGAACTACAAAGTTTCATATCTTCTGAAGATCTACAACTTTCATATTGACCGTTTCTCCATCCAAGGTCATTTATAAAATTTGAATTTCAAATTTAAGAACGTTCAAACTTAGTTTCCGTTGACCAGATGATTTCAAATCAAAAAGTGTTGAACTATAAAGTTTCATATCTCCTGAAGATCTACAACTTTCATATTGACCGTTTTTTCATACGATGTTGTGAGAGTAACATTGTTCACAAATCTTATAGGTCTATAAGATTTGTGAACAATGTTACTCTCACAACATCGTATGAAAAACCGGTCAATATGAAAGTTGTAGATCTTCAACAGATATGAAACTTTGTAGTTCAACACATTTTGATTTGAAGTCATTTAGTACTTTAAAATGTGATTTGAACGTGTGTTATACACACATCACAAACGGTTCATATTACGAACCGTTTGTGATGTGGGCATCACACATCACAAACGGTGTTTGTAAACCGTTTGTGATGATGAGGCATCACAAACGGTTCGTATTACGCACGTCACAAAACAAACCCTTTGTGATGCCATCACAAACGGTTTACTTTCTCTCTATGGCAATGAAGTAATTTTCAAAAAATTTGGCCTTCAGGGAAGTCGTCATATCAATTTTTATGGCCCGAGGGAATTGGCTCATGAAAACTTGACTATGCGGTCTTGGCTATGATGACTTTTATAAGGCCAAAAAAACCTAGACCAAATGGGAACAAATTTGATGATGCACCAGGATGGCCTCACATCACAGACGGTTTTTGTGAAACCGTTTGTGATGGTTCATATCACAAACGGTTTTTTGGGTTTTCACAAATGGTTTTTCAAAACCGTTTGTGCGTTTGTGATGACGCTTTCTGTAGTAGTTCTTAATTGCTATATTGCCTGTCCCTATTATATTAGTAGATCTAGCTAGTTGTTGTAGGGTCTTAAAATTTGCAAATATAGCAGATCTCAGATTATTTAAATTTGGCTGTATACTTATGTCGGGGACATCCCAAGGGGGTCCCCTAACCACCAGAGTAAACACCCTTAAAAATGCCAAACCCAAAGAGGTTAGGATAACAACGGCCCAAACGAAACCTGGGCAACATGGCCCATCACTGCCATTACGGCCCAAGTACCGCTACAACCCGGCTGCCGAAGGATCCGAAGCAAACAACCCGATCCCCGCCTCGCTCGAGGGCTGCGGTCCCCTCGAGCAGGCTCGGCCACGAACACCGCCTCGCACGAGGGTCTACGGCCCCCTCGAGCGAACTCGACTCCAAAACTCCGCCTCGCTCGAGGCCGCCTCAGTGCAACCACTGAGACGTTCAACCACTCCGCCCGGCGGCCGCATTTAATGTCCGCCCCATCAATCCGGCGCCAAAGTCAAAGAGCAGCCTCTCCCCACGCCACGCCGCTGACACCACAGGAGTTTACTGTTTCACCTGCTCCGGTCACTGTGCGACCACATCGCTGCCACGCTGACGCACGCGGTACTGCGCGAAGCCCTGAGCGGACTGGCAGACGTCACTCGGCGCCACTATTACGCCTACTCCCGTCCTCCCCCCTGACACAAGACCCTCGAAGGAGCGTGGGTGTGACCTCGAGTGGCGTACGGACGACGACCAGAGGCGGACTCCGGTCAGGTCCGCCACGCCCCGTCAATCCCAGTGACTCCGGCCACAGGGTCGCCCGTCCCCATCGCCCAGCAGGCATGGCGAGTCCTATGCTGACGTACGGCTGTCAAATCACTGCCACTATTCCTCCTACCCTCGTCCTCCCCCGTACGGCCCAGCCCTCGAGCGGGCAGGGGAGACCCTCGAGCGGGAGTACGAACCAATGAGGGAGCGCTGACTCCAGCCCAGCGCGGCCCTGCAACGACGTACGCCGGGTCACCTCCACAAGCTCTTTGCCATTCCCCCGACGGGGCGAGCACGCCGTGCACTGTGACCGGAAGAGGTCATCATTCCGTCACTGTGCTGCCAACTCCCATCCTCCCATGACCAAATAAGCGTGGGAGACCCTCGATCCGGTGTACGGGCGACGACCAAAGCCCAGCTGGAGGACCTGCTACCCCTCGAAGCTGCTCCAGGACAAGACCGAGGACGGCCTCGACGCCCGAAGAAGCCGGAGTCCGCCATAATCACCGTTCAGGACCAAGGACAATGGCATGCCCGGTGCCATACACGCCCTGTAGCATGTACTGTGCTTGTACTTGTACTTATCCTTGTACGCCCCCTCCCTTCTTAGACTATAAAAGGAGGGAGAAGGCGACGGCCCAAGGGGACGGCGACGAACAAGACGTAGAACCCACACACACACCCATCACGATATTGGCACTCTGCCTCAATCACCCACTCACTTAGGGACTTGGAGGCCTCACCTCCTCTCCCGCCAAGCTTGTAGCCCCCTACTACAAGCACCCCGGTGCAAGATAGTATAGTGCCAAGAGCACACCTCGCTAGACGTACGGCCCCGTGGCCGGAACCAGGATAAATCCCCTGAGTCATTGTGCTAGCTCTTGCATCAACCGGTGAGGGACGGGACACAGCGCATTCTGTTAGGCGTTGAGGTTGGTCGGCCAATCTCAGCACCAACAGTGGCGCGCCAGGTAGGGGAAGCATGGGAAGCGCTGACCCCAGCCCGACGCGGCCCTGCCACGACGTATGCCGGGTCACTTCCACCAACTCTCTGCCATTCCCACGACGGGGCGAGCACGCCGTGCACTATGACCAGCAGAGGTCATCATTCCGTCACTGTGCTGCCAACTCCCGTCCTCCCATGACCAAATGAGCGTGGGAGACCCTCGATCCGGTGTACAGGCAACGACCGAAGCCCAGCTGAGGGACCTGCTACCCCTCGAAGCCGCTCCAGGACAAGACCAAGGACGGCC
>OAMR01000161.1:837226-856766 GCA_900205405.1 Echinochloa crus-galli
GCCGGACGCGGGTTTACTAAGGTAAGAAAGGATGACTACAGGCTTCAGCCCGTTTTTCCTCGTTTACGGTGCTGAGGCAGTCCTCCCGACGGACCTGGAGTACGGGTCCCCGAGGCTCGTGGCCTATCAAGAAGAACAGAACCAGCGAAACCGGGAAGACTTGCTGGACTAGGCGGACGAGGCTCGAGACAGAGCGCTACTCCACTCGGCACGCTACCAGCAATCGCTTCGACGGTACCAAGCCCGGAAGGTGCGACGTCGAGACCTCCGCGAGGGGGACCTGGTGTTGAGGCTGCGCCAGGACAACAGGGAACGCCACAAGCTCATGCCGCCGTGGGAAGGACCTTACATCGTCGCCAAAGTCCTCAAGCCAGGAACCTACAAGCTGGTGAACGAGAAAGGCGAGGTCTTCCCCAACGCTTGGAACATCCAACAGCTACGTCGCTTCTACCCATGAATCTTTTTGTACTTCCCTGCAATTTCTATTTGCTGTTTGATGATAATAAAAAGATTCGCAATCGCATGGAAACATTGTTACGAACAACATAGGGAAAAAGTGACCCCCTTTTGCCCTCGAGTCGAATCTAGGATGAGGTCGAGTCCCTTCGGGGGCTGCTCGAGGGCTGAGTCCCTCGACGGTCCCAAATCCTTTTTCCATGCGTTTTTCTTAAAAGTGCGTCGCCATACCCTTCCTCGACCGGGCGGAAAGATTGGAGCGAGGCGCGGGCCTGCCGCGGCTGAGAGCCGGCTGAGTCGAGGGACCGCCTACGCCTTCGAAAGGCTACGGCATCCCCCTCACCACTCGATGCCAAAGGGGCTCGTGCTCCGTTGCCAAATCGATCTGACGCCAAGAGGCAAGGGTATGGCGCGCCGCAAACTAAAAATGCTTCGGTTAGATTAAGTTTATATTTCTGTATCTATCGAACGACTGCTTACGAGAAAACCGGGACGAGGTGCCCGGAACCTCTGCAGGAACCTCTGGCGGCAGCCTCAATGCCTAGCAGATCGTAGTAATCTAGAAAAGATAGAAGCGAGGCACGAGTTTGCCACGGTGGAAAGGAGGTTGAGCCGCGGGATCGCCCGCACCCTCGAAAGGGCTATGGCATCCCCCTCACCCCTAGATACCATGGTCGCTCATGAGAAAATGAATCCCTCCACTGAAATCACTGAGATCAGGAAAAAAGACGCGGTATCACAGGGAAACCGTGCAAATCGACAAAAAGATTAGATACAAACAAATCCATTCCTCACACGCCACGAACGGCGGATTTACAAAAACAAATTACACTCGGCCGTAGGCCGTTCGGAGATACAAAGACATGAGCCGCCATGACGGGGCTCTTAGGCAACTTCAGCCAGCCGGCCGGCACACTACCATGGGAAGCAGTGTCCACAGCTTTCTCGCCGGTTTTCCTTTAACATCCGGCAGGTTGAAGCGCCTGGTGGTCGAGCGGTTGGGGGCGGCGGACGTTGAACCACTTCACGGTCCAACGGGACCAGGTTCGGCGCCCTGCCATCGATGAGCGCCCTCTGCGGGGACGGCGGCTGCCGTTCATCGTTCGCTAGCTTCCTAGCGAACTGTACGCACGCCGCGGCATCCTTGCACGCTCTCATCGGCGAAGCGGCCGCCGCCTCTCCGACGAGGCAAGGCCAAACCACCGGCGAGGGCGTCACATCCCCACGAGGGAGCTCGCAGGGCGGCGAGGCTGATGGCCATCATTAGCTAATCCCTTAGCGAATGAGGCGCACGCCGCGTCATCCCTGCACTCCCTCACTGGTGGCACGGCCGCCGCCTCACCGGTGGCCGGAGCCGAGGCTGCCACCTCTCCGATAAGGCAAGGCCAAACCTCCAGCCGAGGCACCGCGCCCCGACAAGGGAGGACCTTTGCACCTGCACGGTCGCCCCTGAACTTGTGGATCTGCATGTTTGCAAAAACTACCAAGGGTCCTAGCAATGGCTTTCCCCTTCACCGGGAGGCCTGCTTTTATAGGCACCCAGGGGGTGCGGCTGTTACCCCCGTGAGGGGATAAGGGCGGATCTGAGCGCGGATGCGAATCGCCGCCCGTACCGAGCGGGCAGCCTTAAACGCTTCCCCGCGACTCGGTCCAACTGATCCCCGATCCCCGCGCCCATTTACTCCACCCAGCTCACGGGCGAAACTGACACGGGCAACCAGGCGCGGCCACGCAGAAAGCCGACCTGGCGCGGCCAGGCGTGCCTGACTACCCGGACGTGACCGGACGGTTCGGCTCGTCTGGTACTCTGGCCGTCGCGTCGCATCGGCTCTCGCCTGCACGCTTCGCCATTGCCAGGGGAGACGCGCTCGCGTCACGTCGGCTCCCGCCCGCACGCTTCACTGTGGCCGGGAAAGACGTGCCCGCCGGACATGACCCTGAGCAGAGAATCCGCTTGCTGAACAGAACGGCAAAATGAGCCGCTGGCGCGTGGGTCCCAGCGGAAACGGACAGAACAAGGAGGGCTTGGTTCTATCTTTGACTCAGTCTCGATAGAAGCCAAGTCCCCCTAGGGGGCTAGAGGGGGTTTACCCCCCTAATCGTCTCAATTTTTTTTCGCAAAATTGCGCTTAAGTCTTGAAAACTTAAGAAAACTGAACGCCGGACGCGGGTTGACCAAAGTAAGATGGGACGAGCCGCGAGGAAGCTCACGCCCTCGAAGGGATATAGCATCTCCCTCTCCTCTCTTAGCTCAGGTTACCCGTGAAATCGAAAACACCCGGCTGGAACTTTCCTAAGCCAAAAGACGCGCAACAGAGCAACATCACAAACGGCGTGATCGAAGTTCAAAGGTACTTTATATACAAAACAGGCCCTAAAAGCTAAGATACAAGCAGAGACACTTCATCAAGCATCGCCTGCGGGCGGCCTCACGGTGGTGGAGTCAGCGTCTCCTGGAGCGGCGGCCTCGGCGGCAGCGGTCGACGGGACTGACGCAAGGGCCCCCAAGCCGTCATCGTCCTGGCGCGCCGCGGCGATGTCCTCCTCCAACGACCTCATGGCATCAGCCTCAGGGTCAGCCTCGACATCGGGGGTGGGTGCGACCTCAGACTCCACGTCAGCAGGCTCGTCGTCATCCTCGTCCTCGTCAGGAAGGAGGTGGCACTTGAACTTGGCCGTCAGCGCGTTGGCGGCGTCCTCGGCGCCGTCGTCGGCCTCTTCGAGGACTGCAAGGGCGGCCTCGTCGTCCAAGTCCCCGTCGAGGAAGTAACCGCGCACTACCACCGCAAGGTCGATGGCGTAGTAGGTCGACACCACGGCGAGCGCCTTCTTCAGGCCAAGGTGGAGAGCGTTCTCGAGACGCTCCGCCACGCAGCCCTTCAGGGACCTCAGGCGGCTGGACAGCGCTGACCCCGACTGCGACCCCGACGGGACGTTGACGGCCTGGATGTCGCGGCACGCGGCGTCAGCGGCCTCAACCAGAGCCTCGAGCTCCCCTTGGGCCCCGGAGTAGGCGGCTTGAACGGCCGCCACCTCGTTCGCCTTGTCGTTCACGGCCTTCCGCAGCCCTGAACAAGGAACCGAGCACATCAGCACGAGCTCCAGCAAAGGAAAATGACGGAAGGAATTCGAAAGATGAGGAACCATACCCTCCACCAGGGTCTTCGCCTCGGCGAGCGCCGCGCGCTCCTGCTGGAGCAGGCCTTCGGCACTGGCAAGCGCGTCCTCCTTCTGCCGGAGCGAACGGCCCGCCTGTTCGGCCTCTTGAGCCTTCAGCTCCACCTGGGCCGCCGACTCCGCGAGCCGAGAGCGCGCGGCCTCATGCGCCTTGCGCTCCTGCTCGAGCAGCGTCCGCTCCGTGGCAAGCGCCTCGCGCTCCTGCCGAAGCTGCTCCCGAGCCTCTCGCAGCTCGGCCTCCGCCACCTCGCGCGTTTTCCTCTCGACGTCGCGCTCCCGCTCCGCGCGGGCCCCGGCCGCCTCCGCCTCCCTCGCTTGCGCGCCGAGCCGGGCCACCTCGGTGTCCAGGTGCAGATTCGCCTGGCGATACCGACGAAGGGCGGCGTACAGCTCCGTGACGCATGAGGCCTTGCCCGCCGAGTACGAACCAATGAGGGAGCGCTGACTCCAGCCCAGCGCGGCCCTGCAACGACGTACGCCGGGTCACCTCCACCAGCTCTCTGCCATTCCCCCGACGGGGCGAGCACGCCGTGCACTGTGACCGGCAGAGGTCATCATTCCGTCACAGTGCTGCCAACTCCCATCCTCCCATGACAAAATAAGCGTGGGAGACCCTCGATCCGGTGTACGGGCGACGACCAAAGCCCAGCTGGAGGACCTGCTACCCCTTGAAGCCGCTCCAGGACAAGACCGAGGACGGCCTCGACGCCCGAAGAAGCCGGAGTCCGCCATAATCACCGTTTAGGACCAAGGACAACGGCACGCCCGGTGCCATACACGCCCTTGTAGCATGTACTATGCTTGTGCTTGTACTTATCCTTGTACGCCCCCCTCCCTTCTTGGACTATAAAAGGAGGGAGAAGGCGACGACCCAAGGGGACGGCGACAAACAAGACGTAGAACCCACACACACACCCATCACTATATTGGCACTCTGCCTCAATCACCCACTCATTTAGGGACTTGGAGGCCTCACCTCCTCTCCCGCCAAGCTTGTAGCCCCCTACTACAAGCACCCCGGTGCAAGATAGTATAGTGCCAAGAGCACACCTCGCTGGACGTACGGCCCCGTGGCCGGAACCAGGATAAATCCCCTGAGTCATTGTGCTAGCTCTTGCATCAACCGGTGAGGGACGGGACACAGCACATTCTGTTAGGCGTTGAGGTTGGTCGGCCAATCTCAGCACCGACAACTTACATCACGAAATACGAGACTGAAACACATGGTTGGCACAAGCTTAGTAAGAACGGTCTCAGTGCAAAGTTTTACTATACAGTTACTTAGACCAGAAACTAGGTAACGGTGATGAAACTTCTCTCACATCCCATAAAACTCTTGCTTTTCTCTCCTCTGCTACATCAGTACATTTAATGCCATAAAATCCCCATAAAACCCCACTGAGAATAAATGAAAGACTTTATATAAATTCATAATAGACTCATGAATGGCTACACTGCTGTGCTCTTCTTAACGAGCGTCCCTAAGTCGACGCCATCTTAAGGGCAAGTACAACGGTGAAGACAACTGCTGTCTTTTTGACACAAACAGACAGCTGAACAGACAACTACAATGGGTTGTCTGTTTGGCTGTCTGCATGATAATTAATTTATCACTTAACACACAAACTCATTGTGATATAGTACACAATTAATCTCTATAATTGTTTTTGCTGTATATATTATAGTGCACAAATATGTGGCTGACAAGTGGGCCCCGTACTCCAACCATATCATCCAAACCCCCTCCCCCCCTTCCTCCCCCACACCCGACCGAATTCACCGACGCCGCTCATCTCCTCCTCCACCCCCTCCTCCTCCTCCTCCTCCTCTCTCTCTATCTCCGGCGAGGCCCTCGTGGCGGGACTACGACGTGCGGCCGGTGGCCCCTTCCCCCTCGCTTCCTCCCCGCAGATCCAGACGGAGCTCAGGCGGAGCTCGCGCGCGGCCGGCGAGGCGGAGCACGCCTGTGCGAGGGCGCGGTGGAGGTCGCGCGCTGGAACAGGAGCGGGCGAGGAAGGCGCGGTGGAGCTCGCACGCGGGAACAGGACCGGGCGAGGAAGGCGCGAACCTGCGCCTCGGTCGTCTCCCGCGCAGGTGATCCCGCCCTCCGTCGTCTCCCCGCAACGGGCCGTACAATGGGTGGTCGTCGTCGTCGCCTCACCTCACCTAAGAGCGCGAGCCTCGCTCGTAGAAGAACGAGACGCCGGCTGGACTGAGCTGCACGTCGTGGGGGGGGGGGGGGGGGCACGCTGCATGTGGACGGGTCTCGACGACCCGTTGTACGTGCCCTAACAGATGAATGGAGAGTTTTTTTTAATACTTGATGAATGGACAGTTATTACGCACATGCAGAGTGTACTCCTATCATATAATTCAAGATATTATCGTTTCTCTAGATACACAATAAAAGCTATGCACCTGGACGGCTGGACATACACTGCATGATAGAGGGAGTACTAGAGTATCATCTCCCACGTGTGTGAACAAGCGGTGGGGTACAGTTCATTAAATGTTCTAAATTTGTCATGACTCCTGTAATTCAAAGACCAAGCCATTTTTTAAAGAAAATGTCTTGTATTGTTACTGCCCTTTAAGATAATAAATAGAGAGTACTCCTAAACATGAGAGTACTCCTAAACATGCTTTTCATTGGACCATTAGCTTGAACAACATAATGAAATTATAGGCCCCAAACCAGAAAGATAGTTATACATGAGCGTTTAGGTATGTTATTGTGTTTCAAAGAAAAAGAGAAAGCTTTTATGTAACTAAATGTTGCACCATAAGTGATTATTTATTTTTTATTTTCTCTAAAATGCACGCAAACTTGTCACTCTGTTTACAAATATATGTAATTCAAAGATTGTTAGGATAAGCTAAGGGTGATAGGAAAATATTGCTCATATGCCCTAGGGCAAGCCCCTAATTGGCTTATTAAAGAAAGGCTATATCGCGGTGAGCACTTGGTTGGCGATTAAAGGGAAGATCTTGTTCCCTCCCCTCTTGCTTCGCCCTGTTCGCCTGGCCCCCAAGATCCGGTCTCCACTTCCGACACCACCAAGCCCCAAGCAGCTACTCTTCAATCGGCATCGAGTTGGCTCAACGCCCTCCGTCATCGTCTCGGTAGTAAGCCTCCCACCGGCTCTGTGGACGGCGACCTTCTTCTCGTCGGCGACTGCTCTTGCAACTTCATCCATGGTTCGCCGGTGATGTCTTCCTCGACGTCGTCCGCATCCATTTCAAGCCTCTGCTTCGCGAGGCCCTTCCGCTCATACGGCTCCACGCGGCTTTCGCCGCTGCAGCTGTCCGCCGGCGATCTGCTTCCGGTGGGGGTTTTGTGTTTGAGTCCTTTGGACCTCGATGTAATTGGCTCCTTTGCCAAGGGCCTTGTTGTAAGAATGCTACTTTAATATAATAAAAAAAGAGTTGTTGGTCAAAAAAAAAGGGAAGATCTTGGAGCTACCTTGTGGTCGGCTAGACTAGAGGCAATTAATATAAGTATAAAAATGCTATATTAATATCATATGGCTAGAATATGTTACCACTTTCGTTCTAAATTATTATTTATTATTGACTTTTCTTACAACCATTCATTTTATTCAAAAATTATGCAAATAATATTTATTTTATCTGTGACTTACTTTATTATTAAAGGTACTTTTTTACTTTAAGCATGACTTATCTTTGTACATGATTGGACTAAATTTTTGAATAAAACAAATAGCAAATATTGTAAGAAAAAATTAACATGAACAATAATTTGAAACAGATGGAGTATCTTGTATTTGTCGATAAAATTTGATTCCCCTACAGTATTTGTAAACAAAGGGATGTCAACTTCTTGCCCAAACAAAGTTGAGAGCAAACTCCGGCAGACTTTTGATCGATGTCCTTTTGGTTAAACGAAAACGGTAGCTACAAGGACATGTCGTAACGCTTCCTATGACCTTACGCTTGGAGTGGATCCCACTGTTGTTATGAGTTGACTAGGTGAGCTGCTCTGGTTCACTGCTCCCTTGTGCTCAATACTTATGTATGATTTTTTATGCAATCCGCAGATCTACATATGACTGGATGCACCACCTCATAACACGTTTAATAAATCATAAAAAAGCTTTCAAAAATTCGTAGCGGACGCATGTGGTTATATTATATGTTTGTATTAACTACTATTGTAAATTTGCAGGCATCAAACTGGAAGAGTATAGAAGGGCCGGTAACGTAAAATGGATGGGACACACACATTTCGTGCATCCAATCACCACGTGCAAGCACTACCACTCGCAAGGATTGGCCTTGCGTTGAATGGCCGTCTTAACCTATCATCTTCTTTTATTTCTTCTCTCAGCATGAAAAAGTTACTGCTCGTTTCAGAAAAAACAAAAGAGAGAAAAAGTTACTGCTAAACTTCCAGTTACGTTCGCTTCAAGCCGGACAGCAGCACCAAACTTACATACCGCGCCCCAATCCAATCCAGTTACGTTGGTTGTGTGTAATTTTCCAACTTGATATCTCTCTTAACAAATGTACATAACCCAGTGGTGCCAGGCAACCATATATTATTTACTGGATCAATAATCAAGTAAAAAAAAATGCAACTCTCTCTGTCTGGTCTCCAAGCACGATCTCAGTCTCACCTACCACCCCCCCACGTCAACTTTGTACCTATATAAACATCACCTCACTCAACACAGGTTATCCACACAAACCTCCAAACAAGCTCATAAGCAGCCATTGACGCGCGCGCGCCATGGAGCTGGAGCTGAACCTCGTGTCGTCCGCGTCCCTCCTCCTCCTGGCGCTCTCCGCCGCGTACGTCTACTACACGACGCGGAGCCGGTCGCCGCAGCGCCTGCCGCCGTCGCCGCCGGGGTGGCCGGTGATCGGGCACCTCCACCTGATTTCCGGCATGCCCCACCACGCCATGGCCGAGCTGGCCCGGTCCATGAAGGCGCCGCTGCTCCGGCTCCGGCTCGGCAGCGTGCCCGCCGTGGTGATCTCCAAGCCGGACCTCGCCCGCGCCGCGCTCACCTCCAACGACGCCGCGCTCGCGTCGCGGCCGCACCTCCTGTCGGGCCAGTTCCTCTCCTTCGGGTGCTCCGACGTCACCTTCGCCCCCGCGTGGTCGTCTCCGAGCTCCTCTCGGCGCGCCGCGTCGCGACGTACGGCGCCGTCCGGGTCAAGGAGCTCCGCCGCCTCCTGGCGCACCTGACCAAGAACACCTCCCCGGCGCGGCCGCTCGACCTGAGCGAGTGCTTCCTCAACCTGGCCAACGACGTGCTCTGCCGCGTCGCCTTCGGCCGCCGCTTCCCGCACGGCGAGGGGGACAGGCTCGGCGCCGTGCTCGCCGAGGCGCAGGACCTCTTCGCCGGCTTCACCGTCGGGGACTTCTTCCCGGAGCTCGAGCCCGTCGCCAGCACCGTCACGGGGCTCCGCCGCCGCCTCAAGAGCTGCCTCGCCGACCTCCGCGAGGTCTGCGACGAGATCGTCGACGAGCACATCAGCGGCAAGCGCACGCGCATCCCCGGCGACCGCGACGAGGACTTCGTCGACGTGCTCCTCCGCGTCCAGAAGTCGCCCGACCTCGAGGTCCCCCTCACCGACGACAACCTCAAGGCCCTCGTCCTGGTGCGCCGCCGCTCCATCACTCACTACTCTCTCTAGCTGCTCAATTATTCAACCAACCATTCAATCCATGTGCATTTTTTTTCACGGCACTGAAATGTCATGTCATCAGCGATGAGCCGATGACACACGCGACACTGACATGTCATCGCTGATGCATCTATTTCCGACAACGTTAGATCTTCAATGATTTGGTACATACAGGACATGTTCGTCGCCGGCACCGACACGACGTTCGCGACGCTGGAGTGGGTGATGGCGGAGCTGGTCCGGCACCCGCGGATCCTGAACAAGGCGCAGGAGGAGGTGCGGCGCGTGGTGGGCGGCAAGGGCCGGGTGGAGGAGTCGGACCTGGGCGAGCTCCACTACATGCGCGCCGTGATCAAGGAGACGTTCCGGCTGCACCCGGCGGTGCCGCTGCTGGTGCCGCGGGAGTCGGTGGCGCCCTGCACGCTCGGCGGCTACGACATCCCGGCGAGGACGCGCGTGTTCATCAACACCTTCGCCATGGGCCGGGACCCGGAGATCTGGGAGGACCCGCTGGAGTACTCGCCGGAGAGGTTCGAGAACGGCGGCGGGGAGATCGACCTCAAGGACCCGGACTTCAAGCTGCTGCCGTTCGGCGGCGGCCGGAGGGGGTGCCCCGGGTACACCTTCGCGCTGGCCACCGTGCAGGTGTCGCTGGCCAGCCTGCTCTACCACTTCGACTGGGGGCTGCCGGCCGGCGTGGGCGCCGAGGACGTCAGCCTCGAAGAGAGCTTCGGACTCGCCACGAGGAAGAAGGAGCCGCTGTTCGTCGTCGTCAGGAAGAGCGAGGGGTACGAGTTCAAGGGGGAGGAGCTTAACGAGGTTTAATTTATTATTATTGTAGGAGTAATAATCAAGCGTCAAGTGTTCATGTAACGTCTTTAATGTCGTTACTGTTCACTGTACGTGCAAATAGTGAGGGTTACGTCTCGGGTGGTGATGGCGATTAACTTTATATAGAGTACGTGCTACTAGGTGGTTTTGTAGCAGGCTAGAGGGCCAATAAAAGGAACCTGGTAAATTTTGCTTTGTAACACGTCCTATGGTTGATTGGTGGACAATAAAAAAGAGAGAATAAAAAAAGAAGATATTTACTTTTGCAAAATATATGCCCATGGCGTGAAGTGAGCATAACTCATCTGGTTAGATTTTTTATGGTAGGATTTCTCCATTTGGATTCGAGCTTCTTGGTTCAGCATGAATGCTAATATTTTTCTGTCCATTGGATCAGACCTTAGCTTGAATGCATAATGCTTTGGACTCCCAAAATGTCAATATATTCGGTGTTTGTTAGATGAAGTATAACTCCTTTTTCTGTACCAACTAGCAGAAATGTATATAATCAAGGGAGAGGAGCTTAACGAGGTTTAATTTATTAGGCTATATGCACTCGTAAACCTCTATCTATCCTCATCCCCTAAACGGAATATTCTCACATAGTCATCGAGATTTCATAATTCATATTAATTTCTTTCGCACCCGTTATATTTTAGATTTCATACTCCATCCCAACTACCACGTGTGGAACCCACCCATCATACTCTTTTAATCTTTTTTGTCTCCCCTTCTCTCCCTCATCTTTCCACCCGCGCCCTCTCCCTGCTCTCCTCCCGCGCCCATCCCCGACCGACTCCCCCACGGGCCGGCTCCCACAGCAGCGGGCGGCGGCGGCAGAGGAGGCACGGCGGGCGGCGCCTTCCCGCGGGCGGAGGCTGCAGCAGTGGCCAAGCGGTGCTGCCACCGCGCGGATGCGCGTGCGGGTCAAGTGCCACCGCCGCCGCTCCCCACCATCTCGAGTGACACGGACGGCCATTAGCGGCAGGGGCGGGAGCGGCACAGGCGGCGGCAGGCCATCAGCGGCAGGGGCGGGAGTGGCACAGGCGGCCACCGGCGCTAGCACGGAGCCCTCTCTGCCTCGTTGCTCTGTCTCTGCCCCCTCTCTCTGGCGGCGCGAGGCGTAGCACGGCGGGCGGGCGTCGGCCTGCGCGCGGAGGCGAGCTCCAGGGCGGGCAGGCGGGCGGCCTTCGCGCGGAGGGGAGGAGTCCGGCGGCCGAGCGAGGCGGAGGACGGCCTTGCGACGGCGGCCCAGCGAGGAGAAGGACGGCGATGGGGCCTGGCTGCGTCCTAGCCCGGCCTCCCCGTCGGCCCAGAGCCTCTCCGCCCCCTCCGCCCACGGTGGCTAGCGGCGCGACGGCAGCCGGCAGGTGGGCAGGCGGCGACGACGGCCTCCGCCCTCCACGCGGCGGGGGCCCGCGGGGCGGCGGCGGGATGCGCGTGTTGTCCAGCAGCGTCCGGCCGGGCTCCGGTCGGATGCGGAAAGCGGCGGCCAAGCCTGGCGGGACCAGCGGCTGGGAGGCGGAGGCGAGCGCTGGGGCGGCGGGCGGAGCGGGGCCAGTGCAGAGGCGGGCGGAGCGGGAGCGCGTCGAGGCGTGGACTTCATCGGAAGCGCGCAGACCGTCAAGCTCGTCCGCGTCGAGGCATCGACTTCGCCGGCGGGAGCGGGAGCGCAGAGTACGTGCTACTAGGTGGTTTTGTAGCAGGCTATAAGGGGACCAATAAAAGGAACCTGGTAAATTTTGTTTTGTAACACGTACTATGGGATTGGTGGACAATAAAAAAGAAGATATTTATTTTTGCAAAATATGCCCATCCGCGTGAAGTGAGCATAACTCATCTGGTTAGATCCTCATCTTTATATTTTTCTGTCCATTGGATGAGGCCTTGAATACATGAAACTTTGGATTCCCAAAATGTTAATATCTTCGGTGTATATTAGATGAAGGAAGTATAACTTTTTCTGTACCAACTTGAAATTTATATAACCAAACCATATCAAAATCATGAACGTGCAAACAGATGTGGACACTAGAATTTAAACTCGATGTGATAGACGAATTTTTAATGAAACATTTTCCACTTTTGACACCATTTCGTGGGACCCTGAATAACAAGCCCTATGGAGGTCAAAATAAAGCCAAGCAAGAGGGCATAAGGGCAATCCCAACCCAATGACTAGGATGATGTCCATAGCATTAAATAAGGTGCTATGTAGGATAAAAGATGATGTGGCAAGTGAGTTAAATAAGGTGCCATGTAGGATAAAAGATGATGTGGCAAGTGAGTTAAATAAGGTGCCATGTAGGATAAAAGATGATGTGGCAAGTGAGTTAAATAAGGTGCCATGTAGGATAAAAGATGATGTGGCAAGTGAGTTAAATAAGGTGCCATGTAGGATAAAAGATGATGTGGCAAGTGAGTTAAATAAGGTGCCATGTAGGATAAAAGATGATGTTATAGTCTTAAGAAATACTTAAATATAACAAAAAATAATCAAAATATAGATGCCCAAAGCTATTAACTCGATCATAAAATATATTGTTAAATAAAAAATCACCAATATCGTGAGTGATGATTGTGCCAAACAATCAAACAAGAACTATTTAGTCTATTGCTATTTTCATGAAGACATGGTCATTCTCGTCATGCATCCCTGGTGGCTGGGCAGTGGATTTGATGAGATATCGTGGGTCTGTGTTAAGCAACAGGGGGATAAGCTGCTAGGAGCAGGCTAGGCCAGCCCAACACGGTGAGCAGAGAGGTGAACAATTAAAGGAGTAGGCTCAAATCCACTGCACTATTTGTTTGAGTGGGCTGAAATCAACACATTCTAGCCCAAATAGGAGATTTACATGTATTATACATACTAGCTATTTTTTCCTTGCCAAAATTATTGGGTGTACATTTCTACACCCATATCCACATACTGCGTCCGCCCCTGATCAGTACTAGTGTCTTGGGTTGGGACTGCCCTAAAGCAATCCTACACTTGGATACGTGCCAATTTTTTTCAGCGGTGATAGCTGCCTGTTGGCCACATGATTAATTATCCATGGATGAAGTAGCCGTTGCAGACATT
Source organism: Echinochloa crus-galli (assembly GCA_900205405.1). Classification (NCBI taxonomy): domain Eukaryota; kingdom Viridiplantae; phylum Streptophyta; class Magnoliopsida; order Poales; family Poaceae; genus Echinochloa; species Echinochloa crus-galli. The sequence continues at coordinate 850,428 of OAMR01000161.1, forward strand.
ATTACGCATAGAAACGACTTCCCTATTGTTCTGATATCCATAAATTAGACGTTCGTTGCGAACAGTGTGCATAATAAACATTAGAGTTAGAGTAGATCTTCTCACAAATTAAACTCTCCAATGCCATTTTTTTATGGGACAGTCAGTTACAACTCTTGAAAATCATGACCTGTACAATGACATCACAGAGCAGTCGTATACATCCTAAGAAGCCGTCTAAAGTTTTTCATTTACGTCCTACGAAGTCATCTAAAGTTTTTCCTGTTTCGTGTACAGGGGTCGGACAGGGCAGCACCCTAGCTACGTATACTCATTCTCATGTAATATAATATAGCCTCCATGGATTCATGCAGTATTATAATCCTCTGTCAAGCCTCCTTGCAATGAGAAAACTTAAAGGATTTTAGAGGATTCACTAATTATTTGTTTTTATTTAAGATGACGGAGGGGTTTATTTTCTACCAGAATTTTATTTTTCGGTGTGAGTCTTTGGCAAAATGGATTGTATCTAATGTTTTCTTACAATATTCTATGGAATAGACTATGCATTCAACAGAAATTTCTTACAATATTCCATGTTTTAGAAGGTAAGCTGTTCCGGAACTGCTTCTGTGTCCTGATTTTCTTCATGATAGTGATGCTTAAGATTTACTGAAGAAATTTCTTTTTTTGGAGAATCTCACTTTGTAGCTTTAGCTTTGAGACACTAAAAAATGTGATGTTTGCGGTTTGCCCACGTTTTGGCCTTACCAAGATTTTTTTGCTGCTAATAATTTTGGTTTCACTCAATCACGTCGCATTCCAAATAGGCCCTGAGCGCCCAGGAGCAGCACATATGGCGATACCTCTCTACAGTACTGTATTACATCATGTGTAGTGGAATTTCTCTAACCACCGCATCATCAGGGGCCCGTTCATCTATATTAGACAAATGTGAGCCAGTTACCACTATCTTGTGCGTTTTGCTTTTCATTTTGTAGTTCTCCTTTTCCCAATGATGTCCTTTCTATATGGAAAGTACGTGTGTGGTTGGATTTAGGCAGCCGGCGGAGCGGCACGAGCAGGCCCCCCGCGATGGCGACGACGGCGACCAACCGGCGCGTACCACACCGAGGAGCACGTGGAGGTTCTCCCTGGCGCCGAGGTGCCCCTCCGCCTCGCCGGCTAGGAGGACTACAACTTCGTCAAGCCCCCCGCCACTGTGCTTCTGGCCAAGTTCTCCGTCGGGGCACGGAGCGGCGGTGGCGGGGGCGGAGCGCAGTGGTGGCGGGGAGCAGACTGCAGCGGCGGCGGGGAATAGGCGGCCAGTCTCCGTGGCCCAAGTCCGGCGGCGACGGCCTCACGGGGAGGGGCTTCTCCGGCAGGAATCCGGCGGCGAAGTCCGGTGCCGGTGCTTCGGCTCATCGTAGTCAACGTCGTGGCGGCTTCGGCTCGTTGTTGGCGGTCGTCGTTACAGACCGATTTCCAACCTCCAACCGAGTATAAAACAAACACAATGGAGACACACACCATAGCTATAGGGCTTATCACTGACTGTTTCCACGAGATTTGGTAGTTGCCCATTGTGCAGGTACAAAATGGACAAATACGTGCTCTAGGGAACGAAAATGACCGATTCGGCCGGTTACCCCCCTTAGTCGTACACGCCACCGGGAGCCGTTCTCGTTGACGATGACCAAGCAATTGACATGTGGGCGACCGCCAAGTCGTTCTGGACCTCTGCCATGCCATCCTGGGCCCACTCAGCACGAACTCCATCAAGAGAAGACAGCCCAAGAGATCAAGGACGTAGAGGCGGTGCAGCAGGGGCAGGCCCGGGCCTCCGGCCTAGTTCGGCCGAATTCTGGCCTTCGGCCGAACCGACCCCGGCTGGAAACCGCCTCCCAAGGAGCAATCCAGGCCGTAGGGGCTTGGGTCGGTGGATCCACCGGTTCGGCCGAACTCCCCTATTCGCTCGAACGGCCCGGCACCGCCTCCTGGTGCCTTGGCCGCTGCTCCACCGCTCCACCGCCTTGGTCCACTATAAATAGAGGCCCGGTTTCACCTGCAAAACACAGAACACAAGAGCAGAGTGAGCGTTGCTATGTTTCGCTACTCGTATCAGTAGAATAGGGGGAGAGGAGAGGTGAGCGTCCAGGAGAGGAGCCGGAATGTCGGCCCCTCTTCCCGCTGCACCTCTACGGATGCGGCTTCACTTCGAGTAACATTCGGGTCTTATCTGGTAACTCTTCTATCTCTCTCTGATTAATTGAGCATTCAGTTCTTACTTTTATATGCTTGCTGGTCTTCGTTCAATGCTTAGTTGATTGGTATAACTGTATACTGGTTGCTTAGCTTGGGTGCTTATCTTTCTATAGGAGATAAGTATTAGTTGACTAGTGTAGGCGTGGTGCCTATACTTGAGACTAACTTAGTTTATTCCCGTCGCAACGGAGGTGGTAGCCGTAAGGTGGTGACAGCCCTTCCGGTCTTCGTAGCCCATCACGTTAGTTCCGGTCCGTAGGATTCCCCAGTTGGGAAATAGTGGCACCCCTCCTCATCCCTTTCTGTGTGTCCACCGGTTCCCTTGTCCCGAAGCAAGTATCTATCTGTATCCTCTGACCTGCTCGATCAATCAGTAGAATACTTTTATCAGACTCATACTCTCTCTACCCTCCTATCACTCCTCTTTCCTCTTTGTTGTTGTCATCCACCTCATCCATACCATTCACTCTATTCCATCTACCTGGGACAACTTAGTTTAGAATCAGTCCACTTCTCGTTCTCTGTGAAGTCCACTTCTTGTTCTCCGTGGAAATCGATACCTTGGAATACTCCCGGGTGAAAGCTACATCGGTATCCGTCCGCTTGAGGATTTATCTGTAGGCCGTAAGGAGTGCCAACACTCGTCCCGACGACAACTGAAGCGGCAAATCGGGCGGCCGAATCCCGGCGACGGAGCTTCGCTCCGGCGAGCTGTAGCCGGTCGACGAGAGGAGGGCGAGGGAGCGGGGAGCGGCCGACGACGGAGCGGGGAGCGGCCGACAACAGAGAGCAAGAGCGGGCGTCGACGGAGAGGAGCGGCGCCGGACAGGATGGAGTTGGGCGGAGGGAGAAGACTCTGGAATAAGAGAGAAAGTGGGGCCGGTGCGGAGTGGGGGGAGGGCATCTGGTGGAAGGTATCAGTTTTAGTCCCTATATAAGCTCCTCTTGTGGAGCTTGGAACTAAAGGGTTCTAGTCCATTTTAGTCTCAAGAGTTTGAATCTTTAGTCTCTATTAGGACTAAATTTAGTTCCTTTGGTTTTAGTCCCTGGAACCAAACAGGCCCTTAATTGGATGACGTTAGCACCGTGGAAAACATACAGCGTGTTTGGTTCGCGGATGCAGTTGGTCCGGCACCAATCGGTCTAGCATGAGGTTGTCCGGCGTTTTTCACGGGAGCGAACTCGACCCGCAGATTTGCTTGCTGGTGGCGCGATGCAGAGTATCGTGGTGACGGACGAGTCGAACCCGTGATGCAAAGCAAACTAAAAGTGCATCTAGGCACTTATGTGTTTTGGTGATTTGTATGACAACATGATTAGTGATCTAACTTGTTTGCTTAAGTGTATGAGCAGGGAGTTATTCTTATGGATATTCATGTGATATAATTGATAATAAGAATATGTGCTCTATTGGTGAAAATGTGAAAGCAAATAAGAGGATGTGATCCCATGTGAATAAAGTAGACAATGAAAAGTAAATGGAAATGACAAATGAGACAAGAGGTTATGCTTATGGATGGGTCTCATTTAGAAGAAGCTTGTCAAAAGGTATTGGGACAATCAAATTGAAGATATTGGATATATCTCAGATAGTTGAAGACATGGATTTCAATGTAGAGTTCATGTGGATGCAAAGCTAAGCTAAACTTAAAGTGGCAAGATAGGATGAAAGGGATCAAACTAGATGGCTAGTGACGAGGTACTAAGCGAAGTGAAGGACAAGGTTGACTTGTGGCCGAGGAACTTTGCTTGGGTGAAGTGGCTAGTATCGTGGTTTGGTCTCTAGGCATTAATCAAGCCTCATCTAGTGAAGCAATGCAATGCATCTAATTATTGTTGAATAATGTGATGAAGTGGCTTATGAATTGGTATGGATTCATGATCATACACTTGGAGATTCAAAGCCACTAGCTCAAGTTGGATTCGCTCAGCAAGAAAAGGATGTTGAAGCCCTCAAGTCGATATTGATCAAGTATGGCGTCGATGAAGACATAAAAGCTCAAATAGAGGTTTTATTTATTGATTTGCAATCTTGAGTATAGGAATGCCGTACTATCAAGAGGGATGCAACATTAGTTGTTTGACTACACACCAAAAAGTGCTCATAGGACAACCCATGTGAGATAGCCTTTGAGAAAGGGTGTTTTGGGGTTTAGTGTGCTGAAAGTGCCAAAACCAGGATGACCGGTTTTGGACCCTAGTTCATTTTCTCTCTATTCTGGTAGGCTAGCCAAGTGCAGATCGAGTAATCTTGGGAGATCTGGGATAACTCTAATGTCTTAGCATCGGGACAAGGGAACCGGTGAACACACAGAAAGGGATGAGAAGGGGTGCCACTATTTCCCAACTGGGGAATCCTACGGACCGGCACTAACGTGATGGGCTACGAAGACCGAAAGGGCTGTCACCACCTCCCGGCTACCACCTCCGTTGCGACGGGAATAAACTAAGGCCACCGACTAGTCTAGGAACCACTCCTACACTAGGCAACGACTACTTACTCTGCTAGCAAGAGCAAGCAACCTTGTTAATACTCTTAGTGGCAGTTCACCTCAAGTATCGAGCAAGATCGAGCAACCAGCCAAGACAAAGACTTAAACAAGACTACAAGCACTAGAACTATAACTAACTATAGTCTAAACAAGATATATTTGCAACTAGAATAAAGTAGAAGCAAGATATAAATGACAAAGGCAAGAAGATAAAGATAACTATATTGGTAACTGAAAGTCTTACAAAAGGAAAAGTAAAAGATACAAGAGCTATTACCAGAGCTTCTAAAGACGACTCCGGAACCTTCGAGTCAAAGCTCGACTGAACTCTAACTCCCAACTAAACTATCCTAACTCTACTAGAACGAATGTGGAAATGAGCTCCTTGGCTTGGTGTGTGTTACAAGTGTGAAATGGCACTGCATTTATAGGACTTCCAGGGTCGGTTTGGCAGGTAGGGTACCGGCCAAGGCAGCTGGTGGCGGTTGCGGCCGTTTCGGCCGAAGGAGTCGGTTCTGCCGAACTCCCTGGTTCGGCCGAACCCTCCGATGCACCGCCTTGGCCACCAAGGGCCAGGATGCACCCTCTGGAGTCAGTTGCAGCATTGGGGGCGGTTCGGCCGAATGGCTGGGTTCTGCCGAACTGGGCCTGGAGCCCGAACCTGCCCCCCTGCACCACCTCTGCTCCGTGGACCTCCTGGGCTGCCTCCTGGTGGATGTCTTCGTGTTGATTTGGCCCATAGATGACGTGGCAGTGGCCCGGTTGAGTTGGCGGTCGTCCATGTGTTGGGTGATGCGTTCGCTTGGTCATCGGTGATGTGGACGGCTCCCGGTGGCCTGTATGGCTAAGGGGGATAACCGGCCGAACGTGTCGTTCGGCCGATTCGGTCGTATTCGGCCCCAATAGCACATATTTGTCGTAGTTGTACCTGCACAAGTGACACTCACCAAAACTCGTGGAACTTTATTAGAAATAAAACCTAAGTACATGGAATGTTGCATATAACCTCATTTATTCCCGAGTATTGGTGGTCGGATTTGGGTTGTAACGACCGCCAACAAGCTCCCCCAAGCTTAGCTCTTTGCTCGTCTTCGAGCAAAGATATAAACTTAGGCTCGGTAGATCAGGAGTTGCTACAATGTTATTTTTCTTGCAGGTAACTTTACAAAACAACTAGTACTCGAAAATACTTGAATCATAGGCAAAGTTTTTAAATCACCCTTTTTACCTATGGGGCTTATGGCAATCTCCTTATCTTGGGCGGTTGAAAGGATGAACAGATCAAACTCAGTTTTATTCCACTCTACTCTTTTCAGGATCTCATCTCAGAGTTTTTTCATAAGTTTTGAAAACTATAAATTATTCCTCATTGGCACACTCAATCACTCAAGTGTATTTGAATCCTCACCAAAGGCTTTGTGCCTTCTTTTCATCCTAACATTTAATATGGCTTTTTGTATGGCTCAGGGACAAAGGATGAAGGCATGCATGCATCTTATATTTTGCTATGTCAAAAACTGGATCTCTAAGGAAACAAATCACATCTTAAGATCGAGAAGTGCAAGTGTGTGGAATATATGGAGTGGAATGTGGTAGAATGGTG
>OAMR01000161.1:864010-884468 GCA_900205405.1 Echinochloa crus-galli
ATGAAGAATGACTTCTATGGTTCTCTTCCTAGTTCTATTATCTTAGCTTCGGGACAAGGGAACCGGTGAACACACAGAAAGGGATGAGAAGGGGTGCCACTATTTCCCAACTGGGGAATCCTACGGACCGGAACTAATGTGATGGGCTACGAAGACCGAAAGGGCTGTCACCACCTCCTGGCTACCACCTCCGTTGCGACGGGAATACTCTAAGGCCACCGACTAGTCTAGGGACCACTGCTATACTAGGCAATGACTACTTACTCTGCTAGCAAGAGCAAGCAACCTTGTCAATACTCTTAGTGACAGTTCACCTCAAGTATCGAGCACGATCGAAGAACCAGCCAAGACAAAGACTTAAACAACACTACAAGCACTAGAACTATAACTAACTATAGTCTAAACATGATATTTGCAACTAGAATAAAGTAGAAGCAAGATATAAACCTCATTTATTCCCGAGTATTGGTGGTCGGATTTGGGTTGTAACGACCGCCAACAACAACCTATGTGAGAAAACCTTTGAAAGGAGAGTTTTGGGGCATAGTGTGATGTCAGGTCCCAAACCGGTCTGACCGGTTTGGGAGCTCAGGAGTGTAACGGCTAGTTTCGTTTGAAAACCGGTCTGACCGGTTTTCCTCGGACATAACAGCTAGTTTTTGTGTGTGGGGTATTTATACCCCCTAGCCCTCACCTTTGAGGGCTGCGGGTTTATTTGGGTCTCTTGGGCGACCAGAAGCACTTCTACGAAGCATTTCAAGCACCAGCAAGCTCTCCCCAAGCCTCTCTTTGTGAGAGTTGGTTGAATTTGTTCATATCTTTGGATTGGGTTGAGAGGGATTGGTTGTGTGAGAAATAGAGAGCTAGAGAGAGCTAGCTAAATCAACAAGGAGTGAATCCATAGCTTGAGCACGTCCGGTGAAGTCTAGCAACTTGTTGAAGCATTTGTTACTATTGGAGGTGAAGCCTCCTAGACGGCTAGGCGTCGCCGGTGAGCCACCAAGGTTGTGGTGTGCCACGGATTGTTTGTGCAGGTGTGGTCTTGCCTCCTTCGGGGAAAAGATCAAGTTAGTGGAACCGAGGAGATAGCTCGACCTTTGGGTCACTAAGGGCTTCCTCAACGGAGACGTAGGATTCACTGTGCTTTTGTGCCAGCAGTGAATCTGAACTTCGGGAAACAATTTGCCGCGTCTCCAATTTGGTTTGCCTCACAATTTCCTTTCTAGCACATAAACTTGCTTCCGCTTCGATCTACATGGTTGTGCTTGTCTTGTGTGCAGGGACTAGTTGGACCTGCTAGATATCATCTACAGAAGCACTTCACCAAGTTACATTTGTGCTAGAGATCGAAAGGGGGTTAATTTACATTCTTGTGTTTCTCAGTCAGAAACCCGTCTGACCGGTTTGGCTCTGACTTAGCCATATTTCCAGCAAAGTTGAACCGGAGTATCCGGATCTGTAGCGGAGTCTCCGAACTTAACCCCGGAGTATCCGGCATACCCTCGGAGTATCTGGAGTTGAACTGACAGTTTGCTTTTAAGTGTTGGAAATTTGCAGAGACACCTATTCACCCCTTTAAGTGACATCACGGTCCTTTCACAAACAAAATGATTAGGTTCGGATACAGATTCGGATGATTCCGGACCACGTCGCGACGCAAACCAAACGTGCTGTTAATTTCCAGCGTTGCCTTTCGTATGTATATACTTTGCCGTTTTGCTGCGTCTCTGAGTTGCTCCGACTCCCACATGCCAAATGCCATAGTCAAAGAATTGAGTGCGGTACCTTGTAGCTTGGCTAGATTTTGAAGATGAATTGGCCGGCTACGTTGCTCGGGTTAGAGTAGCACAATCAGACTGCAAAATCTTGTTTCTTTTTTTTTTTTGAAATATCAATCAGACTAGAAAGTCATGGAAGTAGCTAGTTTTTGAAAAGGTCATGTAAACCCGTTCGGATGAAGGTCCTGTTACGTTGTTTGAGACGATGTTATGCCGATGCAGGATAGCTACTTTTCGGACCGGAGAAGGAAATCTTCTTACTTTGCAGATGGATACTAGTTAAGAAAACAAGCCAGATGGATACCAGTCAAGAAAGAACAAGCTTATCCTCTACGGCTCTACCTTTCGGTTTCATTGCTTAGGCTATCGTCCTGCTTCAACATCAAACGATAAAGCCAGCCGAGCCCCTCCGAAGTCGTACTACGGCTGTGTTTCTTTGAGTGCGAAAATTTTTAAACACACGTTTCACTAATTAAGTATATTAAATAAAGCCAGTTTACAAAACTACGTAAAAACCCTCCGAGTTAATTCACGAGATCTATCTTATGAGATATTTGTCCGTATGATTAGAGAATTATTACTGTAGCATTATAATAAATCATAGGTTAATTAGGCTTATTAGATTCATCGCGAAAGTTACACTCATCCTTAAAGAGATTTTATAAATAAATTTTATTTAATACTCCATGTATGTAAAATTCTACAGGGAATTTTTTTGACCGCACACACCGAAAAATGGGCTACCTACCATTGATGTTCCGAGAGAATCCAGTGCTGACAGTGACAGCTGCATCAAATCGTTTGCAAAGATCCATGATAGGATGCCTCTGAATTTGTTGATGGTTCATTGGCTCTCCACACTTCCGTCCTGTTACCCCTTCACTTCACAGCCCAGACCGGACAGGACGAATAAGGCCTTCTCTCATGGCAAGAACTAGCATCTAGCTCTAAGCATTTTAATAGAGAACTCATCCAATCATCTAGCCCTTAGCACATACTCCCTCCGTCTCTTTTTATCTATCGTTTTCGCTTCCAAGAAACAACTTTGATCGAATATAAAAATATATATATATTAATATTTATGGTATATAATAATTATCATTAGATAGATATTTGAATCTAATTTTTTAATAAATTTATTTGGAGATTAAAATATTACACTTATTTTCTACAAATCGAATCTAAATTATATCACGGAAATCAATGACGACAGTTAATAAGGGACGGAGGGAGTAATTCACAAATTATTATTCTCACATAACCTCGAAATATGTGTACGAGACTATCTTTGATCAAGAGATACTCTCCACTTTTGCTATTGTTTATAGAATAAAAAATTAATTTAACTAGCTGTAAGCTAGTTCATTGGAGGAGGCGTAAAGGATGCTAGCTACTGCCGCAATGCCATTAGAATGTATTGTTTTGAATACAGACAGGACACTTGCTACAACAATATTTTTTCTGGTCTCAGAAAATGAAAATCATTCATTGCAACTTCACACAAAAACTTGCATACATGATTGGAATTGCTAAGACGCCATGGTTTTACTTGGGATTCTTCAATGCAAACACAATGTGGACTGCGAAAATCATATCGACTGATGACTCGTAAAACAATGAACTGAATGATGTCAACAAAATCAGCTAGTTAGGAATGCCATATGCAGGACAAGAAATGCCAATCTGTTGAACAGGCCACCTGACATAAGTCAGACCAGTATATTGTACAGCAGTGCCAATGAATTATCGACACCCACACTACAATGGACAATAACTAGCAAGTGGCAAATTTGATGAGGCCACTCAATAGAAATACAATGACGAACAAGAGATTCATGCAAAGTTGACCAGAAGATGAGAGCAATCCATAAAGGAAAGACAAACAAGCCAAAAAACACTAAATTGGCCATCCTCGAGCACGGAGGCGAATGGCCCGAGAGGCCATGGCTCTCAAATTATCTCGGGCTGTGGACACAGTGTTCTGTGGTTGCCTCTCCTGCTCTGGCTCCTCAAAGGCATTCATGAACTCCTCCTGCTGCAACCTGTAAGCCAATGCGGCATCTTCAGATTGATCTGATCTTACAGCACTCCTTGTATTGACCAATTGTGAAGCTGGGACAAAGTTCCCCCTGCTGTTACTGCTTCTTGTGCTTCCATGTGTCCTGATGAAGGTCCTGGTGTTGCTGCTTGTTGTGCTGACAGGTGCGATGAAGGTCCTGTAGCTGCTTCTTGTTCTGCCTTCTGAAATGAAGCTACCACTGCTGTTCCTAGTTCTCATGCCATGGCCACCTTGTGAAAAATTATTACCTCTTGGTGGGCTATGATTCATATCCTCGTTGCAGGATGGGATACTAGTTAAGAAAACAAGCCAGATGGATACCAGTCAAGAAAGAACAAGCTTATCCTCTACGGCTCTACCTTTCGGTTTCATTGCTTAGGCTATCGTCCTGCTTCAACATCAAACGATAAAGCCTGCCGAGCCCCTCCGAAGTCGTACTACGGCTGTGTTTTTCTTACGGCGAAAATTTTTAGACACACATTTGATCGCTAATTAAAGATATTAAATAAAGTCAATTTACAAAACTACGTACAAAGCCCTCCGGTTAATTCGCGAGATCTATCTTATGAGACCTTTGACCGTATGATTAGAGAATTATTACTGTATCATTATAATAAATCATAGATTAATTAGGCTCATTAGATTCATCGAGCAAAGTTACACTTATCCTTGAAAATATTTTACAAATAGACTTTATTTAATACTCCGCAAAATTCTGCGGAGAAATTTTTTTTTGACCGCACACATAAACATGGGCTACCTACCATTGATGTTCCGAGAGAATCCAGTGCTGACAGTGACAGCTGCATCAAATCGTTTGCAAAGATCCATGATAGGATGCCTCTGAATTTGTCGATGGCTCATTGGCTCTCCACACTTACCCCTTCACTTCATTCACTTCAGAGACCATCAGACCAGACAGGGCGAATAAGGCCTCCTCCAATGACGAGAGTTAGCATCCTGCTCTAAGCATTTTAATAGACAGCTTCTTCAATCATCTAGCTTTTAGCATATAGCTTATAACATTACATTGTCCTCACATAACCTCGAAATATGTGTATATGTGTACGAGACTATCTTTGATTAAGAGATAGCTCTCCACTTTTGCTACTATTTATAGAATAAAAAATTAATTCAGCTAGCTCTAAGCTAGTCCATTGGAGGAGGCCTAAAGGATGCTAGCTACTGCCGCAATATCATCAGAATGTATTGTTTTGAATACAGACAGGACACTATTGCCACAACAATATTTTTTCTGGTCTCAGAAAATGAAAATCAGAGCAGGCCGGCCCCGTCCTTGGGCGCCTCCGCCGCCCTGCCAGGGCGACGCGGCGCGGATCTGGGGCTGCCCGCCGCCTCTCTCGACGCCATCCCTCTCTGGCGTGGCGATGGGGTAGCCGTTTGGGGGCGGCAGCGCGGGGGTGAGGGGTGGGGAGAGAAGCAACGGTCGGGAGTTTCGAAATGGAGCGGCGCTCGGCCGCTCGGGTACGGTGTTATACGGTGCGTCTCTGTATATGTGACTGGAAGGTGGGGCCGGCTGAATCCTGAATCTACAGAGAGATGGGCATTCATGAAACTTGCAGCGGTTCTCCTCAAAAAAAAAAATGAAACTTTCAGCGGAAGGAAAATGCACAAAAAAATTGCCTCCGTCGGTAATTTTTAAGGATGTTATTTTTTTAAATTACACAGCACCCCTATAAATACATAAATACTCGGATTGATTAAATGGTGCCATTACAAAATTTCTGGTTTTGAAGAAAATGCAACTTTGAAATTGGGTCAATCCGGTACAATTTGTTTTTTGTTCGGAAGTAGATGACGAGAGGAGATTGGAGAGTAAAGCGTTTTTCTTTTTTTTTTTTGAGGGCTTGGAGCGTAAAGAGTTGGGCTGGTGACACGTGAAAGACTACAAACTAGCTAGGGAGGATGGCATGGGAGGAATAATATCCAGCTGTTTTACCAGATATATGAATAAAAATCCTTAAATTGATACAACTCGGATTCAAATGCCGAACAATTGCATCCGGAGGCCCAATTTAATGCTGGCCCAGTAAAGAATTTAGCCTAACGTGATACAGTTATACTCTATGTTTATGAATATAGTTACGTTTAGAGTTCAAAATTTATTTCAATACATTTTAAGTTTAAACAGATAAATTAATCAACAAATGATCCATAATACTCCTCCTTCAGAAATAAAGGCCAACAACTAATGCATTAGAAATGAAAGGTTATTTTTTAACGTGCATACACAAACTTTCTATTTTTTCTAACATGCAAATAGTGAAAGGCAATATGGCTATACACAAATCACCCGTGCATTGATATCATATGCAAATGTGCTGCACGTAGCTAGATTTCAGGATGGAGAGAAAATATAGTTTGTTCTCATCTTCCATACTAAAGTCATCTCGAGCGTTATTCTTACCGCAATGACTTTGGAAAAACTTTCTACCTTGATAATCCACTATTTCTTGTAATTTAAATTTTGGATAATCATATTATTATCATCTTATATGCAATCTAATATATTAATATATAATTTTGAGCCGACTTAACAAACAACCCTTCATTATGTTTTTGTTTCATAATACTCGGGCTGTGGACACAGTGTTCTGTGGTTGCCTCTCCTGCTCTGGCTCCTCAAAGGCATTCATGAACTCCTCCTGTTGCAACCTGTAAGCCAATGCGGCATCTTCAGATTGATCTGATCTTACAGCACTCCTTGTATTGACCAATTGTGAAGCTGGGACAAAGTCCCCCCTGCTGTTACTGCTTCTTGTGCTTCCATGTGTCCTGGTGAAGGTCCTAGTGTTGCTGCTTGTTGTGCTGACAGGTGCAATGAAGGTCCTGTAGCTGCTTCTTGTTCTGCCTTCTGAAATGAAGCTACCACTGCTGTTCCTAGTTCTCATGCCATGGCCACCTTGTGAAAAATTATTACCTCTTGGTGGGCTATGATTCATATCCTCGTTGCAGGATGAAGGTGATGCGATCGAAGTTCTTCTTGCCTCAACTTCACCGGGAAACAACAGCTGAATGGTGTTCCAGAGTACAGTGTTGATGGTGCATGATCTCGAATTGCTGCAGAGATACAATCATTTAGGATGCAGAGTTTATTTACAGTAGATATTTTTGGAATTGCAGATCCTTACCTGATTAGTTGCCTGCATTTTGGACACCGTTTTCCGCACTTGGCTGCAGCATGTTTTAAGCATTTCATGCAGAAGCTGTTAAATAGAAAGGGTAACAATAAATATTAGTATGGGTTTCAGAAAGTATACAGAATAACCATGAAAATAGTTTTTTATTTTCAATCCAAATATCCCATTAAGTCATACTGTAATTGCATGGAAGTGATGTTCAATTCAAAATATTCTCATATATAACTAGAAAAATGTGCAAAATTTCAGATTACGGAACAATGTACAAATCTAGCAGTCCCAAATTGAGATGAATAAGGTTGATTTGAAATGATAAACCCAGGATCAAAAAATTTGTATAAAAATAATTTGTTTTGCAGTCCTGGTAAACAATAGAAATCTTAGTCAGACTTCTATAAATATGGAATCAGAAAAAGAAGATTTGTGAATACTAAAACTTACCAGTTACTTTAAATATTAGCATTTTATGATCATTTTTGCTGTGTAATTAACAGACTAGTTCTACATATATCAGCAAGAATGTACAAAGTTACATGTAAATTCATTAAACTGAACTTCAAACAATTGAAGCAATCACCTACTGGGATTTCCTTATAAGGCAGCAAACAGGCTCTTTTCACCCATCTACTGTAGATTCCTTATCAGAAGCAATCAGCAAACAAAATGAACTAAGCAACTCCAGGAAGCAAGTGGCATCCTACGGTTGTAACAAACTGAACTATGCAAACATTCTTGCTTTGTTCCTTTTGTACACATGTTTTCAGAATTCAAACAGGCTCTTTTCCCAAAGCACATTTCAAATTACCTGTGTCCACAAGGCGTGGTGCTGGGCTCGAAGCAGATTTCCAGGCAAATCTGCACAGAATGCATCTCCCAAATCATTCTCCAATACCATAAATCATGCAATTACGGATCGAACCTCAAACACAAGAACCACCCTTACCGCGCAAGAGAGCTCCTCCCGGAGACGATCCATACACGGCAGGTTGCCCGTCGCCGCTGCCTTCTCGCCAGATCCGGACGCCTCCTTCTCGCCCACAACGACAACCTTCTCTCCCTCCTCTTCCTTGGCGTCCTTCAGTTCCGACTTGCCATCTACAGATCCCCCAAATCAACACCAGATCGAGAAGGCCCAAAAAGATAAACCAAGAATTCGCCCAAGAAATTAGATCAAGTGACAAGTCAATCGAAGGAAACAGACCCGCCGCGGCGTCCGGCTTGTCGTCGTCGTCGTCGAGCGCGAGGACCACAGGCGGGATCTTGCCCGGCGACTGCCTACGGGACCTCCTCTTCCTGCAAGAACGCGCCGACCGTACGGGATCAAGAAACCAACCAAGAAACAGGAGAGGGGGATCGGGATGGGCGCCGTCGAGCGGATGAGTACCTATTGCTGGATCCGGCGCTGCCGCCGGCGGAGGAGGAGGTGGAGGTGGAGGCCCGCCTCTTGCGGCGGGACTCGCGGACGGGGGTGTCCTCGACGACGAGCGCCGCGAGGAGGACGGACTCCTCGTCCCACCCGGCCAGCGCGGCGGCCGACCGGAACCGCGGGCTGAGCAGGCCGGCCCCGTCCTTGGGCGCCGCCGCCGCCCTGCCAGGGCGACGCGGCGCGGATCTGGGGCTGCCCGCCGCCTCTCTCGACGCCATCCCTCTCTGGCGTGGCGATGGGGTAGCCGTTTGGGGGCGGCAGCGCGGGGGTGAGGGGTGGGGAGAGAAGCAACGGTCGGGAGTTTCGAAATGGAGCGGCGCTCGGCCGCTCGGGTACGGTGTTATACGGTGCGTCTCTGTATATGTGACTGGAAGGTGGGGCCGGCTGAATCCTGAATCTACGGAGATGGGCATTCATGAAACTTGCAGCGGAAGGAAAATGCAAAAATAATTATTTTTCCTCCGTTTGTAATTTTTAAGGATGTTATTGAAGTGATGTTACATGAATACTCGGATTAATTAAATGGTTCCGCCTGCCGCACAAATAGTAACTTGTAATTTAAATTTTGGATAATCATATTATTATCATCTTATATGCAATCTAATATATTAATATATAATTTTGAGCCGACTTAACAAACAACCCTTCATTATGTTTTTGTTTCATAATAATACCTTTTTTCTGAAATACCGGTATAAATAGACACTTACCCTAATAAATACATATAACTTGTCCATATAAGTATCTTTGAGAGACTAGAGCGATCGATGTTGAGACACCATTTAAATAATTTGTGGACCGAACAAATGAAAACACCAACTCAAATAATGTTATAGAGTTATTTTCGTAATACTAAATTTTTGCAAACGAGATAATTCGTTCGTGAAACATTCGGTCCGTTCTCTCGTACGCTTCTCTATACTTCACTAACAGTTCTTTTGTCGCTCTGTCGTTTGCTTCTCTCTGCTTCACATCACTAAAAATTCTTTTGTCGCGTTGTATGAGACGGCGTTTTGAGACGATCGATGCGCACCAATGTATCAGCTCTTACTCATCTTTGATCATGTTTAAGTCTTACCTTTTAAAAAATTACATGTTGTAAAAAATTATATTGATATAGTAATGGTTGGTCCCAATGAGCAAAATATAACCTATAATTCCAATCGAAATGTCCCATGTCCTAAATTGCAACACATTGAATGGTTTAAAATTTGTCTCAAAATACAAGCCATTATAGCTGCTTTGAGTTCATTGTTCAGTTGGTACTTATGTAGACTCTTTGTGGATTCATCAACCAAGAGATTGTCCTGCAAAAATACCTTTTACATTGTTTTCAGACAATTTATAATAATATATGTATAAAAGTTTCACTTCGTTACATCATTTTGCAATATGAGTAAAGTGTACGGCCGGTCCATCAACTATCGCGGGTGTGTCATTCCGTTCCCTAAAATCTCAAATTGACCGTTTAGGTCCTCTAACTTGTTCGGCTGTGTCATTTCGGTCTCTAAACTTGCAAACCACCATTCAAGTTCTCAAATTTTTTCGGTTGTATCACATCGGTCCTCAAACTTGATTTTGAGTCTCATCTAGGTCAACACAGGGTGATCTAAAAACTTTATATCAAAAAATAATTCACACTTTTTTCATACAAACTCAAATGAAGACAAATTTTATATCAAAATTATAGTCCTCAATGCAATTTACAACTTTGTAGCCTTCTCGCCAGATCCGGACGCCTCCTTCTCGCCCACAACGACAACCTTCTCTCCCTCTTCCTTGGCGTCCTTCAGCACCGACTTGCCATCTACAGATCGCCCAAATCAACACCAGATCGAGAAGGCCCAAAAAGATAAACCAAGAATTCGCCCAAGAAATTAGATCAAGTGACAAGTCAATCGAAGGAAACAGACCCGCCGCGGCGTCCGGCTTGTCGTCGTCGTCGTCGAGCGCGAGGACCACAGGCGGGATCTTGCCCGGCGACTGCCTACGGGACCTCCTCTTCCTGCAAGAACGCGCCGACCGTACGGGATCAAGAAACCAACCAAGAAACAGGAGAGGGGGATCGGGATGGGCGCCGTCGAGCGGATGAGTACCTATTGCTGGATCCGGCGCTGCCGCCGGCGGAGGAGGAGGTGGAGGTGGAGGCCCGCCTCTTGCGGCGGGACTCGCGGACGGGGGTGTCCTCGACGACGAGCGCCGCGAGGAGGACGGACTCCTCGTCCCACCCGGCCAGCGCGGCGGCCGACCGGAACCGCGGGCTGAGCAGGCCGGCCCCGTCCTTGGGCGCCGCCGCCGCCCTGCCAGGGCGACGCGGCGCGGATCTGGGGCTGCCCGCCGCCTCTCTCGACGCCATCCCTCTCTGGCGTGGCGATGGGGTAGCCGTTTGGGGGCGGCAGCGCGGGGGTGAGGGGTGGGGAGAGAAGCAACGGTCGGGAGTTTCGAAATGGAGCGGCGCTCGGCCGCTCGGGTACGGTGTTATACGGTGCGTCTCTGTATATGTGACTGGAAGGTGGGGCCGGCTGAATCCTGAATCTACGGAGATGGGCATTCATGAAACTTGCAGCGGAAGGAAAATGCAAAAATAATTATTTTTCCTCCGTTTGTAATTTTTAAGGATGTTATTGAAGTGATGTTACATGAATACTCGGATTAATTAAATGGTGCCATTACAAAATTTCTGGTTTTGAAGAAAATGCAACTTTGAAATCGGGTCAATACGGTACAATTTGATTTTTGTTCGGAAGCAGAGGACGAGAGGAGATTGGAGATTAAAGCTTTTTTTTTGAAGGGCTTGGAGAGTAAAGAGTTGGGCTGGTGACACGTGAAAGACTACAGACTAGCTGGAGGCTACCGTTTCGAGGAGCCTGCGATGGGCTTGCCCTCGGGGGCCCGTTCATCTATATTAGACAGATGTGAGCCAGTTACCAGTTACCACTATCTTGTGCGTATGCTTTTCATTTTGTAGTTCTCCTTTTCCCAGTGATGTCTTTTCACAGTACTTGTGTGGTTGGAGTTAACTGGATGACGTTAGCACCGTGGAAAACTTAGTTTCCAGCGTTGCCTTTCGTATGTAACTGCGTCTCTGAGTTGCTCATGACTTGTGTCCGACTCCCACATGCCATAGTCAAAGAATTGAGTGCGGTACCTTGTAGCTCGGCTCGATTTGACGATTTTGAAGATGAATCGGCTACGTTCCTCGGGTTAGAGTAGCACAATCAGACTACTGAATCTTCTTTTCTTTTTTTGAAAGATCAGTCAGACTAGAAAGTCATGGAACTAGTTTTTGAAAAGGTCATGTAAACCCGTTCGGATGAAGGTCCTGTTACGTTGTTTTGAGACGATGTTATGCCGATGCAGGATAGCTACTTTTCGGACCGGAGAAGGAAATCTTCTTACTTTAATATCCAGCTGTTTTACCAGATATTATGAATAAAATCCTTAAATTGATACAACTCGGATTCAAATGCGAACAATTGCATCCGGAGGCCCAATTTAATGCTGGCCCAGTAAAGAATTTAGCCTAACGTGATACAGTTATACTCTATGTTTATGAATATAGTTACGTTTAGAGTTCAAAATTTATTTCAATACATTTTAAGTTTAAACAGATAAATTAATCAACAAATGATCCATAATACTCCTCCTTCAGAAATAAAGGCCAACAACTAATGCATTAGAAATGAAAGGTTATTTTTTAACGTGCATACACAAACTTTCTATTTTTCTAACATGCAAATAGTGAAAGGCAATATGGCTATACACAAATCACCGTGCATTGATATCATATGCAAATGTGCTGCACGTAGCTAGATTTCAGGATGGAGAGAAAATATAGTTTTGTTCTCATCTTCCATACTAAAGTCATCTCGAGCGTTATTCTTACCGCAATGACTTTGGAAAAACTTTCTACCTTGATAATCCACTATTTCTTGTAATTTAAATTTTGGATAATCATATTATTATCATCTTATATGCAATCTAATATATTAATATATAATTTTGAGCCGACTTAACAAACAACCCTTCATTATGTTTTTGTTTCATAATAATACCTTTTTTCTGAAATACCGGTATAAAATAGACACTTACCCTAATAAATACATATAACTTGTCCATATAAGATCTTTGAGAGACTAGAGCGATCGATGTGAGACACCATTTAAATAATTTGTGGACCGAACAAATGAAAACACCAACTCAAATAATGTTATAGAGTTATTTTCGTAATACTAAATTTTTGCAAACGAGATAATTCGTTCGTGAAACATTCGGTCGTTCTCTCGTACGCTTCTCTATACTTCACTAACAGTTCTTTTGTCGCTCTGTCGTTTGCTTCTCTCTGCTTCACATCACTAAAAATTCTTTTGTCGCGTTGTATGAGACGGCGTTTTGAGACGATCGATGCGCACCAATGTATCAGCTCTTACTCATCTTTGATCATGTTTAAGTCTTACCTTTTAAAAAATTACATGTTGTAAAAAATTATATTGATATAGTAATGGTTGGTCCCAATGAGCAAAATATAACCTATAATTCCAATCGAAATGTCCCATGTCCTAAATTGCAACACATTGAATGGTTTAAAATTTGTCTCAAAATACAAGCCATTATAGCTGCTTTGAGTTCATTGTTCAGTTGGTACTTATGTAGACTCTTTGTGGATTCATCAACCAAGAGATTGTCCTGCAAAAATACCTTTTACATGTTTTCAGACAATTATAATAATATATGTATAAAAGTTTCACTTCGTTACATCATTTTGCAATATGAGTAAAGTGTACGGCCGGTCCATCAACTATCGCGGGTGTGTCATTCCGTTCCCTAAAATCTCAAATTGACCGTTTAGGTCCTCCTAACTGTTCGGCTGTGTCATTTCGGTCTCTAAACTTGCAAACCACCATTCAAGTTTCAAATTTTTTCGGTTGTATCACATCGGTCCACAAACTTGTTTGAGTCTCATCTAGGTCAACACAGGGTGATCTAAAAACTTTATATCAAAAAATAATTCACACTTTTTTCATACAAACTCAAATGAAGACAAATTTTTATCAAAATTATAGTCCAATGCAATTTACAACTTTGTAGCTGAATTTTTTTATTTGAAGTCGTTTAATGTCCCAAAATTTAATTTTAAATTTTAAATTTGAAATGATATAAATATACAACAATATTTTGGCACCAAAACAGTTTACATTTAAAAACTTTTGAACTACAAAGTTTGTAGATCACGTTGAGGGCTACAATTTTGATAAAGTTTGTCTTCATTCGAGTTCGTATAAAAAAGTATGAATTATTTTTTGATATGAAGTTTTTAGATCACCCTGTGTTGACTCGGATGAGATTCAAAACAAGTTTGAGGACCAATTTATACAACCGAACAAGTTTGATAACTTGAACGCATGATTTGCAAGTTTAGGGACCGAAATAACACAATCGAACAAGTTTGAGAACCTAAACGGCCAATTTGAGAGTTTAGGAACTGGGATGACACACTCGCGATAGTTTAGGGACCGGCCATACACTTTACTCTTACAATATATATTTTAGTGTGTTTTAATTAACTAGCAAGAACGCACGTGCTATACGCACGTTTAATAGAAAATATAACAGATAATTGATCAGAGACCGTATTAGTTACAAACTCGACTATTCCACGTAAGCGTATGTTTTTTTCACGGACTGTTTAGTCAAACTCTTCAAAATAGGAGAGGTAATGTTTTAGTGATTTGTATGGCATACAATGATGAATAATATATGATATACATGCATTCACTAATATGATCCGTATTATCCTTGGTCACATCACCAAGTTCCCAACACATACAAATCTACCAGAGTTTCTTAGGCCTTGTTTAGTTGCCGAAAGGCATGGCCGGATTCGGGACTGGCCGGCGTGACGCCCGTTAACATTTATTAATTAGGCTGACGTCACTGTAACATTTTCGTTTGTATGTGCGAAAAATTGTCCAAAAATTTATTAATTAGGATTAAAATATTCGTCTCGCATAGTCCAATAAAACTGTGTAATTTGTTTTTAATTTCATCTACATTTAGTATTATTTGCATGTTATGATATTTTGATGTGATAGGGAGTTTTTTTTGCATAGTGAATTTGGGAGTTCCTTTTTGAAACTAAATAAGGCCCTAGCCTGGCACTCTGGCAGACTGCGCGCCCTGCTTATAATTTAGAACAAACAAGCGAAAACAACGCTCCGCCTGCCGCACAAATGGAAACTCCGATCCAGTTTCGCCGTTTCCGTTCCACCAATGGAATAACTAACCGTTCCATTTTCCCGAGCAAGACTACTTGGCCGGCCGCAAAATAACTTAATCCACATCGATCATGTCTGTAAAACAGATGCTCGATCTCGTGCAATTCTCTCCGCACCCATACATGCAAGCGGCAACAATGGCGCCACTAGTCTCCATTCTTTTTGCCCTTACTGCATTGACGCCACTAACCGACGCTGCCGCCTCCTCGCCACCGCCGTGGTTAGCCGTCCCGTCGCCGCCTTGTGTGCCGCCGCCGTCGGCAGCGGCGTTCCTCCGCGCGCGCTGCGCCACCACGCTGTACGGCGTGGCATGCTACGACGCCCTGATCCCCTACGCGTGCACGTTCCGGACCAGCCACGTCAAGCTCGCCCGCGCCGCCACCGATGTCAACCTGGCCTGGCTCCGCGGGCTCTCCAAGCGCGTCAAGGAGCTCGTGGCCATTGGTACTGTCGCCGATACGGCCGCGCTACGCGATTGTGCCAGCACGGTGTCGTCGGCCGCCGGCCTGGCCAAGCAATCCGCGGCCGAGCTCGCCAAGCTCGACGCAGCAGGAGCCGCGGCGGGGAAGAATCAGGTCAGGTGGTCCCGTTCCAACGCACAGACGTGGCTCAGCGCGTCCTTGACGAACGAGGCGACGTGTGCCGACGGGATCGGCGTGGCCACGTCGCTGGCAGCGAGGGAGGTGGTAATAGGAGTTGTAAGCGCCAGGGAGCGCACGAGCATTGCCCTCGCGCTCGTCAACGGCATACCGGTGCCATCTGCTTAATGCAGTGGCAATCAAGTACTGCGTGCTAGTCGTTTAGTTTCTTTGGTCACTTTAGTTACGTTCTTGAGATACAACACAATAATCGATGACAGATTTTGCATGTGCTATATTAAATGCTCCAACTGTTGTAACAAAGATCCTAGGGCCTTGTTTGCAATGGAGGGTTTTTTTTAGGAATTACTAGTTAAATGCCCGTGGGTTGCTACGGGTAACAAAAAAAATCATGTTAACGCATACATTATTAGAGTCACACAACTTTATAGAACTTGTGAAAAAATCAACTCATTGGTTTCATTGCTCATATTGTAATTGTAGACAAATTGCAAATCGCTAATGAAATTATTCAAATAAATGTTGACATGTTATCAGGAAAGGCACAACTGATAGAGCTAATTACAGATAGCATCATCTCTTCTTAAAATCATTCAGATGTAACAGGGATAGAGAGCCCAAAGAACCAATAACCACCTTTCTTTGTTTGCAGCTAATCATGTTGTCACAAATATATGCTGTTTCTCTTTGGAATCTTCGGAACGAAGTTAGTTACAGATTGGGCTGCTTGGGAGCTGTTGGAGACTTTTTTTCCCACTACAGGTGAACCCGAATTTCATTACTCAAACAAGCAACGATTTTATAGGCCCCGTATGTTTGAGCTTATGATCGATTTTCAAGGTTGGATTTTGAGAAATCCAAAAGTCAAATGACTCCCATAATCGATAATTGAGAATCCAGAATCTAGTAGGTTCGTTACCTGAGAGGAACCTTAGAGGGATTCATGGAGTTCGTTTAGGCTGTTCCCACGACAACATCAGTAGGTTCCGCTCCTGTGGCGAGGAGAAGCGCGAGACGAAGAGGAGACGAGATGCTTCTGAATCCCTTGTGATGGGATAATGAGTACGTGAAGAGAAGGTTAAGGGGCAAGGTGGTAATCTCACGTGGGCTGGAAGCAAGAAAAGGAAAAAGATTAGAAATCGAGTGAATAGAGAGAAAACACATATATAGAAAAAATTCGCATGTCCGGTGTCAAATAATGAAAGACATGGAAATTGAGACCCAAATTCTAAAAGGCGTGTTTATTGAGAACCAAATAGTAAAATTTCTCATTTCGAGGGGGGAAATCGGTCGCAGGCGTGAGATGCGGAGGCGGACGGACAGTGGGAGCGACGCTGTTCCTCCACGGATAGGAGGAATCGCTGGCGGAGGAAATCGGAGGCAGATGGAAGTTTTTCACGAACGTGGTTCCTTTGTTCTTTTTAGTCGTAGAGATAATAGCGCGGAGGCTGTCCGGCCGTCCAAGTTGTAAAATCGACTTGTGTGCATTACGTACGACTCCTGACTACTGAGATGCCAACAAAGTTGATCGACGTTCATGTTGTCCAAAGAGGACAACTACCAAAACAACAAATTTAGTCATTCAAACTTAGATTATGATCATGACTCAAAAGATATTACCCTTTCGATCACAAGAATGTAATGGGCGCCTCATCCTTAGCACATTCCGCTCAATCATTCAACTAATCGAGGTACAGAAATTCCACGAGATTCAACAAAAAAAAACTGGATAGCTGAAAATTTGAGAACTAACGGACAAATATGCTTGACATAGGAAGAACAACAAGAAGGCACCCACCTCCAGACTTACCATGATTCATACAAAAACGAAATGATCCTACCAGCTCGAGACGGACACGTCGGCGTCACCACATGGCTGGATGAATGATTGCAAGTTCGGTAGGGAGGAGACGATTAGTTTTAATTATTATAGTTTTAGTTAAATAATCGGTCATCATATCAGCCAGGGCAGGTGGATCAATCTGGTTACGACCGCAGGAATGGATTGGAGCAATCCCTGCCTCCCTGGTAAAGTCAATTGAGGTCTCAGAGGCTATGGAATCCCTAACGACATGCTCTCAGTTTCTTTTGGGCCAACATTGCTTCCAATTTGCAAATATGTATATTCTATATCCAATGCTGGATAATCGATCGACTTCTCAACTACTATGCTCATGGCAACGACGATAGTTGTACCGCATAATTCGGACTCAGAGATTATGATCATGAAGTTTGTTGGTCGTCCTAACTAACAGCAATTAAACAATGTGATGCCAATATTTATAACATGCATTTGGCCACATTCAAATCTTCGCCGTGGGCCTTGGTCCAGGCACACGGTGAAGTTTCAAATCTTCGCCGTGCGCCTTGGTCCAGACACACAGCGAAGATTTGAATTTCAAAAAACCCCTAACGGCCGGCGGACACACGTCCGTTTGTTGCTTTTCTTCGCCGTGTGCCTCATTTAGCCTACGGCGAAGTCTTTGCCGTGTGTTTGAAATATGGCCTACGGCGAAGCTGGCTCCGCCGTCGGGGCCCTTCGCCGTATGGGCTTCGCCGTAGGCCACACACGGCGAATACTTCGCCGTGTGCCTGAAGGGGCTTCGCCGTGTGCCCCAGGCACACGGCGAAGTACTGAAATCCGGTAGTGGAAGTTACTCATAGCAAATGCAAATAATTGATTTATAGAGGGTTGAAGGGCCTCTTAACTATGTTGCAGAAGAGACGAGCGAAATCTTGAGGAAGATACATAGCAATTGTAATTAGGTACTGAACTCGCGTTTTCCTCAGAAACTAATGTTCAGTCATTCAGATGTAGGCTGTGGTCATAACTTGATAAGTTCACAAACGTCGGCTCCTAGAAAACTGAGGACGATATAAATTTCGTGATGGCAAAAAAAAAGACATTATCAAAAACAAAGGTAGGGTGGCGATACTAGTACGCATTAGTGAAAAGTCGAAGCGCATGAAGAAGCATTGCTAAATACAAGTGAAAAGAAATGCAGAACAACCATAGCTTTAAAAAGGAGAAGACAGAATGAACACCGGGACAGAGAGCGGTTTATTACCGTCAGTTATTAGTTGCGGATCGACCGGAGGAGGCGTGCAGCCTCGTCGGCGGTGAGGACACACGTCCAGACCCAGCCGTCCAGCAGCAAGAACACGTTGCGCGCGAAGCAGACCACCGTCTCCCACGGCATAGCCATCGCTGCAGCTCGGGCTAAGCTCACGAGCATGCAAATCGAGACCTGCTCTGTTAGATGGTTGATGAGAACACTCTGGCACGCATGGTCCACGCAGTATGCTGATGATAATAATAAGCTACCAGCAGCAGCCTGACGAATCACAAACCCCCACTAGCGACGCGTCACAGATGATGATTGCTGAAAGAATGAATGATTGCCATTTTGGCATGGAAAAGAGCGATTTTTTTTTAGTTTTGGTCATCATTGGTGGCTCGTCGCGTCGGTTTGGGTGAGGATAATCCTGATCGCAACAGCACGAGGAACAATCCGGGCAAGTCCTCTTGGCTCACATGCTACGCCGAATGTTTTAGAGATGAACAGCAAGACAGGAATTGTCATATTTGGAACATGCCTGCCTAGCTGGTAGTTTGATCGTCCACGTAGGACGTACCCAGACGATCATTATCCACATCCTTTACAACTGAGCTTATTGAAAACAAGATGAAAAAAGGAAAATATCTATGAGCTGTTTCGGATTTTACATTTATGTACTGGAAATGTAGAAAGCATCTACTGGATGTCAATATCTACCGTTGTATACACATATTTGATTGATCTTCCTAAATCCATACATTGTATACAACGTACCTTGAGTTAGTTTGGACGATCAGAGATCACTGTGTCGCCGAACGGAGGAGGCGCGCGGCCTCATCGGCGGCGAGGACGCACGTCCAGACCCAGCCATCCAGCAGCAAGAACACGTTGTGCGCGATGCACACCGCCGTCTCCATCGGCATCGCCATTTGCAAGGCAGTCTGCACAGCTTCTTATTTTTTTCGCCCGCAGCTTGAGCTCCTCTCTCAAGTGATCGAACACCATTCACATACGCGTATTGCAGAGCTGAGGTCGCACCCTTTAAATGGAGATGGGGGAAGGAGAAGAGAAGGTCGCAATATGAATGGACAATATAATGGGGACAGAGACCGGAGACAGGTGGGCTTCTGGAGGCGCTCACAAGAAGAATCTCTAATGATCCACGCAATGGAGCCATCCTACCAGCCAGGTCGACACGGCGACACGTCGCCACATGGCTGAATGAATGATTGCCACTATGGCTTAGTTGAGATCACCAATAAATGAAACATTTTTGTTGGACCGGGTATCAAAGACGATGCCAGGTCGAGGCTGGCAGTGGAGGAGGATCAACCGATCAACCACCTGATTGCGACAATGCAAGGGGAAGTAACAAAACCCACTGACCCCCTTCGGGCCCTTTCATTTCACAGGCGACGCCGATGGTCTCGTTTTTAGAAATGAGCTGCCTTTTTTTTATTGGAAACGAGCTGCTTCACAGAGGAGCTGTAGAATGCATCATGTCTACTTGTTTTTAGTTGACCCACTTCTTCGGTTATTCTCCAATATTGTCCAGTTGTCCTCGAGTGCCATACATCCATGTCCCCACCATGTGCCAGTACACAATTGTACGCAGATAGATAAATATATTCTTTAACTTTTGTAGCAAGATAATACGCTTTATTTTCAGGAGGATATGTGTTGACACAGAATTACGCCAACAATCTCGCCACTGCCTTGAGCAAAACCGGTCAGACCAGTTTCAAAACCGGTCAGACCTCTTTTGGCAGCGTGACGGTGAAAACCTAAAATCTCGAGCTCGGGAGGGACCCCGTCGGAGCCTGAGCGTCTAGGGTTGTTCTAGGGTCGACAAACCACCTAGAGCGTCCTCAAACGTCATCGAGACGAGAGAAGAACAACAGATACGGGGATTGGAAGAGTTGGGGTTTGGAGATACAAAGTAATGCAAAACAATAGATAGATAAATATTTTTGATCGATTCGATGATATCAATCGGCCTTTTAGCCTTTATATTTATAGGCCGGGGAAGTCTTACCCCTCATGAGTCGGTTACAATATGGGACAAAACTCGGAATCCTAAACCAACTCGAATTACAGCGTA
>OAMR01000161.1:910097-920645 GCA_900205405.1 Echinochloa crus-galli
CAAGAATGCAAGCCACACAATGTTGCAGCCTATGTTTATTTTTATTTAATTTAGGAAACGAAATTTTCCTATACTAAATTCCTAGAAAATTATAATATAGCTTAGAAAATTTTTAGAAATTATAGAAAATCGTTGTATTAATTAAGTTTACTATTCACATCCTAAAATTGGAAATTTTAGGGTGTGACACATACATTGAACTAAAGTTCATATATAATCCACAATTGCCGTGGTTTGTTTTATCTTCCTTTGTGATTTTGATTACTAGATTGTTCTGACCCACTCAGAGGCCAAGAAGCTCATCGATGCTAAAAACTTTGCATTGAGACGGGTCATGCAACCAATTAAATACGTTACAATGTATTGCACATACTCTGTCAAAGTTCTGCAAATGTTCAATTACATCGCAGGTGGCGACTAATATGCTTTCAGAGCTGAATCCTCATGGACTGAATTGGAACATACGCATTTGCATATCAAGAATGTGGGAATGCTATGGAAAAACATGGACAGCTCAAACATACGGACTTAGTCATCATAGATGAAAATGTATGTTTCATATTTGCTAGCTTACTATTTAACTTCTCTACATAATGTTAATCTCCTTTTAATTTTTTATTCTATAACACTAATTATTTCCATGTATACCATCAGGAGATATTCCATACCTAAAAGTTTATCTACAAGAAGAAAACATCGTTGACATAAAAGTTCTTAGTCCAGAGAGCAAAAAACATGTACAAAGTGGTAGTATAATTTTGTTCAGTACTTACTTTTCTAACATCGCTATCAACAATATTGATGATTCCTGTACTTTATTTTGCCATGGAAAATACAATAAAAGTTATGACTTGTACCTTTTGCCTACATGAGGGATACATTCAATCTCTAATAATATGCCCCTGTACTTCACAAGCATTTGTGACCATATCCATCTCTCCGGCATGCATAATTTTTTAATTTCCAGGTCTTCATTCTAACTGCATTCCTGTTTCCATTGCAAGTGAGAACCATCAATTCTTATATCCAGAGTTAGAACCTGGGATAAGGTAGATATCCAGATAATTCTTATATCCAGATAATTCTTTTGCACCCCAGCATTTCAATTTAGTTGATGCAGTACAGTAATTACTCAAATGTATCAATTTCTGAGATCTTGAACTCGAATACCGTTAAGGTTGGTCAATTTTTTATGGGACAGTGCAATATGGGTCCTAGAGGTTCTTTAGTTAGAGTTAGCAAAGAACTGCATGTGCTCAAAGGTAAACCCCGTTTTTGGCTGGTGATTTCTTCCAGCTATAGTGCCACGCCATGTTTTCCTTGCTGCTGAAATTATCACTTGATGGCAGTTTTCTATTAGTACCACCACGATCAACAGGCTCAAAACCAGAGTCTTCAAGCAATCACGGGCCCTACAAGCGCGCCAAAGGCGCGCTACATTTCTAGTACATTTCCAATGGCCGTCCTTGGCCGCACTTGGAAATGCTCATTTTCAAGTGTGGCTCATGGCATGGCTTATGGCATGAGCCACACTTAGAAATGGGATGGCTCACAAGAGCAACCGCCCTGGAAATCTATTTTTAGGATCGGATCGGCTGACTGCTACCGACACCTTCTCAACATGTGTAGTCACCCTTTTCGTCCGCTCCTAAAAAAATACCCACCACACTTACAAACTTTTTTGTAGTAGTGTCTTATTAGTTTAAGTAGGTTAAGACCATCTCCTGATCCTTTGTATTCTAAGCATAGAACTTTCAAGTTTGGATTTTATGGCTCCAAAATGCTCAGGGAAGCAGAGTACTTCGCTGTCCCAGCCCTATAAATGAGATTCCCAAATTTCAACAGAGCTGAATCCTGAATGCTGAAGCACATCTCGTAAGAAGACCCTTGCATTGTGCTTTTTAGCTCCAGTTTGTCCACGAACTTGCTTTGCCGGACAAGCAGTTTTTTTTCTCGCTCGTTGATATATATATATATATATATATATTATATTAGGAGCCCTTTGGTTCAACCGGCCAACCAACTAGACCGCGTGGTTCAACCGAGCCAACCCACCCCGCCACATCCGGCAGGCCAGCTGGCCGCGCTGCCCAGCCCCCGTGCTGCATGTTGGACCCACTAGCCAGAGGCCACCGGACCCAGTGATATTTCAAATGACCCCTCTCTCTCTCTCACCCCATGGTTCATTTGAACCGTTGCTTTCTCTCTCCTCTCTTCTCTATCCACACCGGCGACGGCGTTCCCGGTGGGCGCACCGGCGGAGGAAGCTGCGGCGCACCGGCGGAGGAAGGCCTGGCGGCGGTGGTCCCCATGTGCTGCGGCGCACCGGCGGAGGAAGGCCTGACCGCGGCCTTCCTAATCTCGTGCGCAGCAACGGCAAGGGCGCGTCCTCTTATCGGCAGCGTAGGGGAGATCTCCGGCGGCCTCCCTCTTTTCAGCGGTCGAGGTCGTCCTGGTGGCGGACGGACGGCGGTCTCACCTCCAGCACCAGCCGTCCTGCTTCCTAGCCAGAAGCACGGGCAACTGGATCCCCCCGTCTCCCCTTCATGCTAGAGGCAGCGGAGGCAAGCAGCTCGCCCAAATCCGACGGACAAAAGGTTTGTTTCTCGATCTGGTAATGGTTGCCGTAGGAGAGATGGAATTAGCTTGTGGATCTGATAATTTCCTTCTCGATCTGTGTCAAGGAATCCAGGATTTATTGCTTTGCTTGCTGCAGGTCTTGGAATGCAGCCGAGGTTCAGCGAGGCAGAGCAGCGGGGAGGCCTGGCTCCGGCTCCCTCCATGCTGATCCCCACCGAAGATTCTGATCCGTCAGGTACTGCTCGCTCCCCTCACCATGCGCTCAGATCTGGAAGTCCTTCAGGTGCTGCTCCCTCCCCTCCCCACACGCTCAGATCTGCTTGATGGAAGGCAAAAGCTGTGTGATCCAGTATCCTGTAATCCCTCTCAAGCCAGTGCTCCATTGATTCGCTTGCCTCGATTGTTTCTGTATCACAAAGCAAACATTTTTTTCCAGATGAATGTATCACGATGGTGGGAATTGGTGTGCACAGGTGTATTATTTCTTCTAGCTAGCTCGTGATCTTGCATCTGGTTCTAACATTTGTTTTTGCGTTTTTCTCTTTCAGGTTGAGGACCTCATCTTCGTTCTCGTTTCTGTGCTCTGCTCGGTGGCCTGGATGGTGGAGGCCGGTGGTGCCCCAGCCCTCCGTGCATGATTTCTTCAACGATGGCATGCAGGGCTCTGAACAGCGCTGCAGCAAAGCCATCCGACAGGTCAACTCCGTTTCTCTTCCTCTCAGCCTCTTCTTGCGGCACAGTGAAGTGGATGAACAGTGAAGAAGCTAGTTGCTCTCATCCATGTCTGTACTTGTTCATTCAAGACATTGCGAAAATCATAGAAAAATATTAATAAGCCATAAAATCCTGAAACTTGACATGTAGCTTTGCTGTGTAGTGCTCCTTAATCTAAAAATATGAAATAGCACGTCAAAGCTCACTTCATGCCTTGAAATAGATTTGGTGCTTATATTCCTATGATTTTTCCTATTGTTTCTGTGACTTTTTGATATATGAATATGTTGGCCCCAACATGCATGAATGCTTATATTCCCTGAAGCATCTGTTGGCTGTGCATTAGAGTGTGTGCCTAAGGAAACTAGCAGCTCATATGTAAGTGTGTCGGCTTAATACTCTAGTTTTGATTTCCTGTGCATTCCCGTCCCAATTTTTCTTATGCTGTTTCGGTGAAAATCCTTTGTGAATATTGTTGATTTGCGAGGCGATCGAGGCAGCGGCAACGAGGCACGTGCACCGGCTGTGGGCGGTGGACGAGGAGGGCTTGCTGGGATGCAGGTGCTCCCCAAAAGTTGAGATTTTTCTGTGTAAAAATGTCACCCGTATCATCTTCTTTCCTGTTGTTCACCTAATGCATATCTGAAAAGTTGAGTTTTTGTTTGAATCGTTGAGTATCGAGGGAGTAATTTAGATTTGAAGTGGTTTCGTTTCCCGTGTTCTTGCTGTTCTTGCTTCTTCTCTGTTCGCACTTCGCAGGCTTCGGGGGTGAGCGCAGCGCTGCGCACGCGAGCGGGCGGCGCGTGCGAGGAGCGAGGCGCTGAGCAGGCCGTGTGCGACAGCTCGACAAGCCAGCAGGCCCAGCGGCGGTCCAGCAGGCCCAGCGGCGGTCCAGCAGCACAGCGCGCACCATCGCTAAGGCAGCGAGCAGGCCTGGCAAGCGGTGCAGAGCAACCCAGCAAGCAGAGCTTCATCGAACTGCAGCAGACAGCAAGCCATGTGAGCACACGGCTTATTTCTCCTGATCAATATCAGCATGCATGTATTCCTGTAGTGTCACTTTCGGTGAATAGTGATGTAATGATTGGCTTCATTGTTTAATCACAATCTGCATGTTCTAGCTCTCGTCTGATTTAAGCAATTAGTGCTATTCCGTTTGATATTGAGGTGATCTGTTCATTGTTTGGTTTAGTAATCAGCTAGCTATCTTTTTAATTAATCCTTGCTGGCCTCAACGAGCTCTTCGGATATGTGCTGGATTTGTCTATGTTTTTATGAATATGTGCTAGGTTTTATGACATTTTTTTATGGAAAAATCATAGCATCTTGCCAGGTTTCTATGAATTTACTAATGTTTATATGATTGTTCTAACCGATTTTTATGCATTTTGCTATGGAGGTGGGTGGCTGAGAATTATATGTTTTAATGTGGATTCATGTAAAGGAGATATTGTGTTAGGTTTCTACGACTTTTTTCATTGTTTCTATTGTTTTTCAAATTTCACTAATGTTTGTTTCTATGATTTTTTTCATTGTTTCTATGATTTTCTGTAAATATCCAAAAGAAAATCCCCTGAAGCCTTTTCTATCAAGAATCTGATTAGCATTTGTTTTTTTTTCATATATATCACTTATTGTTTCATTTATATATCACTTATTTTCAGGTTTCTATGACTATTTTCTTTTCTGTTCTTATGAACAGGCTGTGGAAGGCTGATGGCTGTCGGGAGGTGTTAAGAGAGGAATAGGAATTCTAGTTTTTTTTTTCATAAAAAGCTTGTGAATTTTGACAGTATTATGTGTAGTAGATACATTAGAGTTTTGTCAAGGGTTCGAGATTTTGTGTGGTAGGTGCTTGCGTTGTTTCTATGTAATTGGGAAAATGTGAGATCTTATCTTAATTGCACCGAGGCATCATGTGTTGATGTGTGTTTTCTAATTGCACTGGATGTTATGTGTTGCTGAGGCTGATCACCTTTCTATGATTTTTATCATTGGTTTTTCTGCATTTTGTTGTAAGGTTAGATGGCAGGATCATTGTGTTTTCATTTAAATTTTGAATATATGTATGATGTATGAATCTTCGGTATGATCGAAAGAACCTATGATCAGAAGGGTAATATCTATGACATCTGAATGTAGGCGAGATTTTGAACCTATGATTCTGAATCTATGATGGTAGGATTTGAATGTTCGGTGGGTTTCTATGATAAATCAGTAGGTTTCTACGTATGGTGAAATGAATTTGTTTCAATTGATTTTGTCATACAACTCCCCTAAAAGGTATAGATATAGATTTTAAATTTATTTTTTTTTTCAAAAAATATATTCATAATGGATCTCAAATTATGCAAAAAATGTCAGGAAACTAGTGATGAAACCCGTTTGTGAATTGGAGAAGTAGAAATCTCGTTGCTTTGCATGCATGTGTGAGTCAGGTGGCTGGTACAAGACGCGTCAGGTGGCAGGTATTCACTTTTTTTTGAAATGTTTCAATGATTCGCGGTTTATGCATGTCTAGTGGGTTTCTATGATAAATCAGTAGGTTTCTTCGTTTTTGTTGTAGAACTCCCCCAAAAAGGTGTAGAGTTTTGAATTTTTGTTTTTTAAAAAATATATTCAAAATGGATCTCAATTGTGCACAAAAATGTTAGAAAACTAATGGTGAAACCCGTTCGCGAATTGGAGAGCGAGTGAAGAATTATCGTGAAAATAGTAGTAATCTCGTTGCTTTGCATGCATGCATGCATGGGTCAGGAGGTGGCAGGTAGGGCAAGTCAGGTGGCAGGTACTCACTTTTTATTTGAAATGTTTCTATGACTTCCGGCGAGGAATATATGAGTAGGGTACTGGTTTCTACGATTTTTTGCATGCATGTGTGAGTCAGATGGCAGGCACAAGACGCGTCAGGTGCCAGATATTCACTCTTTTTTGAAATGTTTCAATGATTCGCGGTTATGCATGTGTCCAGTGGGTTTCTATGATAAATCAGTAGGTTTCTTTGTTTTTGTCGTAGAACTCCCCCAAAAGGTGTAGAGTTTAAATTTTTGTTTTTAAAAAAAATATATTCAAAATGGATCTCAAACTGTGCACAAAAATGTTAGAAAACTAATGGTGAAACCCGTTCGTGAATTGGAGATTCGAGTGAAGAATTATCGCAAAAATAGTAGTAATCTCGTTGCTTTGCATGCATGCACACATGCGTCAGGAGGTGGCAGGTAGGGCGCCTCAGGTGGCAGGTACTCACTTTTTGCTTGAAATATTTCTATGACTTTCGGCGAGGAATATATTAGTAAGGTCTTGTTTCTACGAGCTTTCTAGGTGGTCGGGTGGGGTGCTAGCGCGAGCGGGGACCACGAGCGGCGCGGCGCGCCGCGAGTGGTCCACGCGAGCCTTGCATCTAAACCTGGTGATATTGCATATAAACCTGTTGAAATTGCATATAAACCTGATGTTTTTGCGTATAAACCTGTCGATATTGCATGTAACCCTATTGGTATTGCATATAACCCTAATGGTATTGCATATAACCCTATCGGTATTGCATATAGAGTTGCATATCAACCTATCGATATTGCATATAAACCTATTGATATTGCATATGAACCTAGTGAAAGTGCATAGGAACCTATTGACATTGCATATAACCCTGTTGATATTGCATATAAATCTATTGATGTTGCATATCAACCTATCGATATTGCATATAAACCTATTGATATTGCATATGAACCTAGTGAAAGTGCATAGGAACCTATTGACATTGCATATAACCCTGTTGATATTGCATATAAACCTATTGAAGTTGCATATCAACCTATCGATATTGCATATAAACCTATTGATGTTGCATATCAACCTATCGATATTGCATATAAACCTATTGATGTTGCATATCAACCTATCGATATTGCATATAAACCTATTGATGTTGCATATCAACCTATCGATATTGCATATAAACCTATTGATGTTGCATATCAACCTATCGATATTGCATATAAACCTATTGATGTTGCATATCAACCTATCGATATTGCATATAAACCTATTGATGTTGCATATCAACCTATCGATATTGCATATAAACCTATTGATGTTGCATATCAACCTATCGATATTGCATATAAACCTATTGATGTTGCATATCAACCTATCGATATTGCATATAAACCTATTGATGTTGCATATCAACCTATCGATATTGCATATAAACCTATTGATGTTGCATATCAACCTATCGATATTGCATATAAACCTATTGATATTGCGTCTGAACCTGTTGAGATTACCCAAAGTGCAGTAGGGGTAATAAAGAGTGTGCATACTTTCAGACAACCAAGAGTGTACAGACTTTCAGACAAGCAAGAGTGTGCAGACTTTCAGAGGTGGTGAGTATCAGAGGTGGGCGCAACCAAAAGTGTGCAGACTTTCAGAGGAGAAAAGCTAAAAGGAACCTTCTTTGACCTGCATCTGTCTGTTGTCGTTGGGATCAGTTTGAAGCAAAAAAAGAATCGTTCTTTTTGTCTCCGGGCCATCAATCCTATGATAGAAACCACAGCTAGGTGCACCTTTGCCGGCGGATCAATCCAAAGGCCAAAAAAAAGGGGGGAGTCTTCTTCTCCGCGAGTCTGGGTGGAGCGTGGAGGCGATGGGTACTCCGCCGAGGGTGGAGACGGGGCAAGGGGACGAGGAAGATGGAGCGCGCCGGGGACGAGAGGGTGCATCGCCAGCTACGCTTCCGTCCCTGCAAGGTGCACCTTCGCCGGCGGTACCACAGCAACACCGTGCAACTGAAGGCGAGTGTACACCATCGCCGGCGTCAAAGACACCGCCCTCCACCCTCAACGGCACAAGCATGGTCTTTGTGTCTGCAGTTTGCTTCTCCTCCGGTGACTTCTACCTATCATACCCCAATTCAAGTACTGCGAGCGCCAGGCCTTGCTGAAGATGCGTCCAGGTGCAACGAGGGCAATGCGGCGCACGTCGTAGGACATGAACTGGTACCACACCCAATACCAGTGATTGCACCAGGTGCGCTGGAGACACCAGATGACGACCAGCTCCACACGCACGTAAGTATTGGTCCCCGCTCGACGAAGGAAACATTTTTGCATATGAACCTAGTGATAGTGCATAGGAACACGTTAATATTGCATAGGAATCTATTGATAGTGCCAGGGTCGCTACTGACATTGCATATAACCCTATCGATATTGTATATAAACCTGTTAATATTGCATATAACCCTATTGATAAAAAAATATAATCCTATTCAATTGAACAGCACCCAGACATTGATGAGGCTTTGGTGCCGCGGCTGGGTATGACCTTCAAGACACAGGATGAAGCAAAAGAGTTCTTTGCTGCGTATGGAGTGGTGGTGGGCTTTGGTGTCAAATTATACAGATAAAAAACACACAGCAAGTGGATAAACTGTGTCCGGGAGGGCCACTCTGGGTGCTACCCGGAAGATAAAACGAGACAGAGGGGAAAATACAGCAAGCGGGTGGCCTGCAAAGCTGCAATTCGGCTGAAGAAGAACCGTGATACTGAGGGACAGATTGAGTCGTTCACGATTGACCGGGTGGCATTTTGGAAAAAGATTTTGGGGAATACCAACTGTCATGCGCCACGCACGAACAACATTCATAACCCCACTTTGCGTTTCATGCATCGTTGGGTGTCTATGACGGTATTCCCCCGGGCAGATTTGCGCCCCGTCAACACAGCACTGCATAATGGACATGATGGCTGACATGCATGGCGGACCAGAGAATGTCCCGGTGACGCACAAGGACGTGCCAAATCTGTAAGTGTCCCGGTTAATATTGCATATAAACCTGTTGATATTGCATATATCCATAATGATATTGCATAAGAACCTAATGATAT
This sequence comes from Echinochloa crus-galli, assembly GCA_900205405.1. NCBI lineage: Eukaryota > Viridiplantae > Streptophyta > Magnoliopsida > Poales > Poaceae > Echinochloa > Echinochloa crus-galli. Next base: position 919,287 of record OAMR01000161.1, read on the forward strand.
TGCATAGGAACCTATTGATATTGCATCTAAACCTGCTGATATTGCATATAAACCTGTTGAGATTGCATATAAACCTATTGATTTTGCGTATAAACCTGTTGATATTGCATATGACTTTATTAGATGGCAAATAAGCCTATAGGTATTGCATATAACCCTATTGGTATTGCATATAAACTTATTTATACTGCATATGAACCTGTTGCTATTGCATATAAACTTGCATATGACCCTATTAAATTGCAAATAACATGGGAACACACAGGTATACCCATGCAAAAATGTTGATATAGCATATAACCCTATTGATATTGCATATAAACCTATTGTTATTGCATATAACCCTATTGATATTGCATATAAACCTGATGATATTGCATATGAACCTATTGTAACTGCATGTAACCCTATTGATATTGCATAGGATCCTATTGAATATTGCATATAGACCTATTGAAATTGATTGCTTCTAGAATTTGAAATAAAATTCTAAGGAACATCTCATTGATTTCTATGAAATTATTATGTATAGGAAGGCTGCCAGGATGCGAGACAAACAAGCTGATGATGTCTCAAAGCTGGTGGAGTGGTGGAGTTATTGCAAAGTGCAGAACCCCCAATTCTTCTGTGACTTCAAGCTTGACCAAGATGGCAAGATATGTAGTTTGTTTTGGTCACATGCAAGCCAGCAGGGGAATTATGTAGATTTCGGAGACGTTGTGACTTTTGACACAACGTACCGGACAAACATCTACAAGAAACCTCTAGGTATGTTTGTGGGAGCAAACAATCATCTACAATGCACGGTGTTTGCATTTGTATTGGTTGGGGATGAGTCTACACCAACATTCGAGTGGGTCTTTGAAACATTCAAGAAGTGCATGGGTGGTGTGGCACCACGATGCATCCTGACCGGTACGTAAATAGCATAGATACCTTGTCTAATATCATATATACTTATGGGTTGTGTCAAATCTGTAAGTGTCTAATACCAAATTATTTTGCATATAAACCTATTGATATATCATATAACCTTATTGATATTGCATAGGAACCTATTGTTAATGCAAAAAAAACTGTTGATGTTGCATAGGTTTATTGCATAAAAAACTGTTGATGTAGCATATAACCATATTGATAATGCATAGGAAACTATTGATATTGCATATAAACCTGTTGATATTGCATATAAACCTATTGATTTTGCGTATAAACCTGTTGATATTGCATATGACTTTATTAGATTGCAAATAAGCCTATAGGTATTGCATATAACCCTATTGGTATTGCATATAAACTTATTTATACTGCATATGAACCTGTTAATATTGCATATAAATAAGTTTCTATGCAATATCA
>OAMR01000161.1:948112-977191 GCA_900205405.1 Echinochloa crus-galli
GGTCCGACGGAGGCGAGGCGCGGCGGGCAGGGCAGCGGCGAGCAGGGCACGGCGGGGCGGCGGAGGCGAGAAGCGGCGGGCGGCGGAGGCAGGCGCTCGAGGTCGCCGCAACGACCGCATCTGGCTTCCCGTCCCCATCTCCTTGCTCCTCCTCTCGGCTGGCGCTCCGGCCCCGCCGTCGTGGCCTCCTCCGTGCTTTCCCTCAGCCAGCAGCTGTCGGCGGCGACGACGGTGAGTAGGGAGGGGAGCGCACTGCCGCGCGGCGCGGAGGAAGCCGCGGCGGACGGCGGCGGGCGGCGATGGTGAACGGCAGGCGACGGCGGCGGCCAGAGGGGGAGGCGTGGCGGGATTGTGGGTGGCGGCGGGGAGGAGGCCCTGGCGGTGGGAGAGTAGCGGACGGCGGGCGGCCAACGACGGCCGGAGGGGAGGCGGGAGCGGGCCGTCGAGGGCGGAGGCCGATATGCGGCGCCCTGGAGACCAGGCGGGGGCAACGAGAAAAGGGGAAAAGAGGGTCGCGGGAGGAAAAAAAACAACCGTTTTTCACTTATAAGTGGCAGGTGGGTAATTTTTACCCCAAAAGCCAGCGAAAACACCTTCTAAAGGTGCTTTTGGATTTGTATAGAGGCAAAAGCTGCTTTTGGACAAAAGCACATATGACGTTTGAGCCATTTGGTTGGCTTGCAAAAGCAAGTTCAAAAGCCCAACCAAAGGGGCCTAAGGCCCTGTTCGATAGAGCTCTCAGAGCTTGGGAGTTGATTCTCAGGTAAATACAGGAGGAACTCTGTTAAACAGTTTTCTAGAGAGAAGTGATTATCTGCTGATTTTGTGAAGTGATTCTTTGAAATGAACTACTGTAAAAGGCAGAAAAGTAGTTTCTCCTGATTCTGTGGAGTGATTCTCTATACTGATTTTGATAATTTATGCTCCAAAATTAAAGAGAATCATGTTCAACTGTCAAATTATTTCTCTTAGAGAATCAGTTCCCGTAGAGAATTAGAATAGATGTAGCTCTACCAAACAAGTTCTAATATCTTCTGAAAGTGCATCTAGGCTCTCCCTAGTGGGTTTTGGTTGAATGATGACAAATGTAACCAAAGAGCTAATGGTTTTGTTGAGCGTATGGACAGGTCATAATGTAATAAAATTTATGATTGGATTCTAATGAAATATCTCTCAAAGGTTCATGATGGACGGCGGAAAGATTGAAGACTTTACATTATTTTCTATTTTAAATTTGAGTTAGGAACGCCGCACTATCAAGGGGGATGCGTGTTGATCAAGTCATGGATGTTTAAATGCTCATAGAGATCCAATCAAGTGCTTACGAGAGACACAAGTGCACTTACGGACACCAAGTGTTCATGTTGTTTTTCTGGAGTAGGATTATCCAGGACAGGGCTCAAACTTTATTGTTCCGAGAGGGCTTTCTGTTTTGGGTTTTCTCGGATCATCCAGGGTCGACTCGTAGTGTCCAGCCCAGATCTCACCAAACAGCACAACGGCTAGTTTTGGGGGTCCGAGTATATAACTCCCCGCGCCTCCTCCTCACTTGCCTGCCGACTCCACACACAAGAAATACACTCTTGAGCTTCCCATTCACTCCCTCAACCTCCTACAGCTATTCCAAGTGGGATTTGAGAAGAGGATTGAGTGAATCCACGGATTTGAGTGTGTGAGAGCAAGAACTTCATCTCTTGAGCATTTGAAGCATCCTCGGCCATCAACTCGTGTTCGTTACTCTTTGAGCTTTTGCTCCTAGGCGGCTAGGCGTCTCCGGCGAGTGCTCAACTCATGTGAGCTTGCCCCCGGAAGTTTGTAAAGCCATCCCCTCGGGGAAATCATAGTAAGTAACTCTAGTCTGGCTTTTGGGCCCTAGGGGGAGGGTAGGGTTGTGGCTCAACCCGGTCTATTTGGAGGCACCTCAACAGAGACGTAGCTTCTTTAGGGAAGTGAACTTCGGGAATCAAATCACTTGTCTCTTGTTGTTGTGCTTGTTCCTCTTGTTCATCGTGTTCTTCTTAGTTCATAGTTGACTTTCATATGTTTGCTCCGATCTGCTCGTGTGTGAAGTTTGTAGTGCAGCCCTTGGGTGGAAAAGAATCCTAAGACAATTTCCCACCTTTCTATTCAAAGGAAATCAGCTAAGTCGCAAAGATCTTTGAATCACGAGCTCATATTTTTCTGTCATAGGAAAATATGGGAACCTGCCAGATACTCCACAACTGTTTGAGTCGGACTATCGGGTAGGGTGCCGGAAGTTCCGGGTACTAATCCAACTGTGAGTTAAATTGTGTGCAGATTTTGAAGAAGATCCTTTCAATCACACTACTATATGTAGCATAATTAACAGAAAAGTCCGATCTAAAATAACAACATTTAAATATAGTTGGACGCATTTATAAAAAGGTAACATATCAGGTGAAAACCAACCCCTGCACGTAAACTTTAGAAATCATAATCTGATCTACACGATGTTGATTCAATAGGCAATCCCACCTTCCATGCATATCACATACATGTTGGTTTTGCCAATCCCCCCTCTCCACATTCACTGTGATTTTGCAAATTCCCCTTCCTACCTCCCATGCATATCATCATGCATGTTGGTTTCCAAAGTTTGCACAGAGCAGTTGGTTTGCACTAGATATGTTTTAAATCTATAATGGATTAGGCAACGCTATCCTATGAAAATCAACTTCGTGTGCAAACTATGAAAACTCCTATCACAATCGCTAGATCTTCATCCGAAGGCCAGAGAGAGGTGGGAAACTTTAGCATTTAAATCCTCCCATCATTACCTTTGCTAATCACAATTTTCCTAAAAATCCCTCTCCAAACCAAGCCTGGAACAGAGAGATCCTTTTTACGGCATCCCCGTCGGACGTATGCGGTAAAGCATTACCGAATTATATAATTAGTTTTTGATTTCATCTACACTAGCATAGACACATGTCCACGCACATGTATAAAATAAATCAAATATAATATATAAAATATAGTTGCAATATCTCTCATGTATAGAGAGCTTTATGTATTCTCAAAATTTAATAGTTGACATTTATTTATATGAAGAAAAACTCTCCGGTTTATTGTATATTAGTAATACGGGATAATTGTATATAGACGTGTGTACAAATGTGGGTATATTTAGGTGGGTCTTTTTTTAGGTGAAAAAAGTTTTACGGAGAATGAACTAAAAGTGCCCGGAATATGCTATTTTTTCTAGTGTTTCTCGTTTTTCCCTCCCACTAAAGTCCGACAGGTGGGTCCTCTGTGAAAGGGTGGGGGTGGGTTTTTGGGTGAGAAGTGTTTCCAATTCTCTAGGATCCTTTTAGTATAATAAATTTAGTGAATGGATAATCACAGTGAACTTTGGATAATTCTCACGCATAAAAGATGGATAATCTTTCTTTTATATAGTGAGGATTATGTATATAAAAGAAAGATTATCCATAAAATTATGGATAATCTTTCTTTTATATAGTGAATGTGGACCCAAATTCTGGGAACTAAACAAGCCAAATTGAACTCCGTCGCCGCCGAATCGAGATATACCACCACGGAATCGACTTTAGCTTCCGTCGAATCGAACTCCGCCAACGCCAGTCCTCCACTGCTGCCGGATCAAGCTCCACCGCCTCGCGATCTATTTCCACCATTGCGCTGGATCAAGGCCCGCCACTAGCTTTAGAGCGAAGCAAGGCGAGCAGCAGCAACGGAAGCAAATGCCCCCGTCGAAGCTTGCTGTGCATTGCTGGCGAGGCGAGTGGTGACGAGGGATCAAGCGTTCCTTATTCTCCAGGTAGAATAATGCTCAAGACGTTCCGGGACCCGTCTAGGCGGTCTAGCGGTACTATCCTCCAAAAACTGGCTCATGGTATTGGCATGCAAATGTTGAGGACGTGGAGGGCACAACTGGCAAACAAACACAATATACAAAATGAACTTAAACCGAGATGGAACCACGATGAATAGATGGATTATCTATTTTATTTTTATTTTCAAAACTTTCGAGGCCGACGGACCCAAAAATTAGCCACGGTAGAATTTTTTCGAACCCACGATTTTCATCGGACTCTTTAGTTATATTTTTGAAGAAATCATAAAGCGTTACGTCTCGTCACGGTTTAAACTAGCCACACCTCACGGTTTAAACGCCCAGGACTCCTCAAGACTCCACGCCCAAGAATAAATACCTGAACTCCTACGCGGCGCGGTGCCTTCTAATCACGTGCACTCTATTAGTTATATTATAATAAGGAATTGAGAAAAGGATAATTAAGTAAAACATAGTTTGGATAGGTAATAAGATATGGCGGTGACATGGTTGCCTACTAACTAAATTCCAAAGATGATCTCACGTGCTAAGCTAGTGGGCCTGCGGCGTTTTGGGCTGGCCACATTTGAATTTGGGCTACATGTTTGTTTCAAGCAGAGTTCAAGCAACATTTTCATTTTGTTACTTCTAGATTTATAGCTGTAGTAGGCTAGTTTTAATAGTGATGCAAGTTACAATCTATTATGATTTTGAAGTCAATAAGATACTAATTATAGTCTGATGAAATATTTCTTTTTTGTTTTTGACTCACCTTTCTGTGTTCCGTCAGGTATATATCTAGATCTGAAGCCAAGGAGAAGGAGTTTGTTGAACAATCATCTGTATTCTGTAGCATGCAACACTTGTCTTTTACTTGTTAAATATGTAAATAGTAAAAATAAACATGTACAAAGTGTTATAAGATATGCATGCTATATCTACTGTTTCCTCTTGATTCTTTTTTTTGGTTTGGATTGATTGGCTGCATGAGCCGTCAGCTCTATGTAGCCACGTCACCTAGGAACGGCATTGGTGCAGCAGGCGTTTTTCTGTTGTTTTTTTTTTGCTTGAGCTTTTTGTTTGTATTTTCTACGGAGTATTTCTTTGGGCTGGGCCCCTCTTGTTTTTTTTTTCATGCTTATATGTTATCGGCGCTATTGAAGCGCCCGCACTCGTTTTGGCACGCTCCATACTCGCGAGTCGCGACGATGCAGTGGGTGGCCAGGGTCTTAATTGATCTTTGCTTTTTTTTTTTGCTTTGATCATTTCGATGGACACTTTCTCGAGGTATGGTTGGAGAGGCTCTCCGTGTAGTCGGAGATAATTCTGCAAAATAATTATGAATTAAAAAAACTCAAAAGTCAAAATCGTTTATTTCCATCCCCACTTCCCTTATCTCCCGCGCTCTCCACTTTCCCACCATTTCTCCTCCGCCATGGCTGCCGTCAGCCTCACCTCCCCGCCGGCGCCGTCCGCCTTCGCGCCGGCCATACCTTCCTGCTCCCACTCCTCGCACTCCATCCCCCGCCTCCGCCTCCGCTCCTTCCCCACCCGATTGGCGGCTGCGGCGTCGTTGCGCGCGCGGTGCGCCGCCGCTGCAGATGCCGGGGGCGCCGCCGCGGTGGCGGACCCCGAAGCGGGCACTGACGTCGCCGGGGGCGCCGCAACCTCCACGCGCCCGCCCTACTCGCTCATCTGCGCGGAGAATGTGCAGAAGGCGATGCGTGGCCTCGGTACGTTTCTTGGTCCCCATGGCATGTTCCTTAGGTAGTCTCGTGGATGCCGTTGTTTCCTGCTCAAAAATATCTTGTGGTATGTGATTTGGGTGAAATAGATGCAGCTTATGAAGTTGTCAGTTTCATAGGACTTTTTGATGCTTTCATTTTTCGTATTCTAGCAGAGTTGAAATGTTTTGTTGCAATGAAAAGTGCCAATGAAATCTCTATGAGAAAAGGGAAAAGTTCAATTTAAAGGTTACTTATAATTGCATTACGCTAAAATGGTGTAGCTAGCATACGGGACTGTTGCTAGTTGTTGTATAAGCCGATGTAATTGTAACTCCCTTTCGCATTATTTCTATATGTAGCTTCAATTCCTCACTTCTAATCAGTAGCTACTTGTCCTGATAAATGTTAATAATCTGTGCAATAGAAGTTGTTTAAGTATACAATATTCCAATGACCAAGATGCTGCAACTAGTTCTCATGGATGTTGCTTGATAATAGCACAATACATTTATCTGATGCAAAGCTTTTTTGTATTGAAGCATATTTTTCCCATACTTGCAGCAATTACAGATGCGGATCACTATGGGAGGCTTGGAGTCACAAAGCTAGCTTCTACTGACGAGGTAAATTGATTTCCCACAACAGCATGGGTCCTTTTTATTTTTTTAGAAGTGTCCATGACTCCAGAATTCATTTGAGAATGAGATGGACACCCCTGAATTGACTTGAACCCAGGTAAAGTTAGATGTCTCGCCACTGTGTTATCTCCTCAAAGGACTATGGTGTTATATTTTGTAGAATTTGTGCTAAAGAAACTATTAGTTGAATCATGGATATTTTGTTTTTTGGGTCCATTGAGAGCATTTGGTGATATTAATATTGATAATCAAATAGACAAACAACTTTTGTAAGAGTAAGCGTTGTAAGGTATTCAAGTTAAAAGCCTGGATTCGATACCATGAGATGCCATTAGCTCTGTATGCTGTTAAAACAACCAAACATGTGGCATAAAATGAATTTGTATGGTCATCGAGTGCATTGTCTTTCATTCAAATAGCTCCATCAGGGAGACCAGAAAATCCAGTCTCAGTGTGGAGATTAGACTTAAAGGCAGTCTTATATCTTGTATACTTGCAGGAACTTCTGGAGCTTATTTTACTTTGTGCTTTACTCTCAATTTCACTTTACTGTATTAGTGACTTCCTTTATTTATTTTATAATTAATCTGTAGCTACTTTCAGCTGAGCAGTATGATCCTTCAATAATAAGTTCAATCTCGAAATCAGGTAAAAGCTGCATATGAGAGATTGTGTGAAGAACTAAATAGCAAAGAACTGGGAGAAGAGGAGCTTAACAAGGAACATGAACTCCTAAAGGTCTGATCCTAAACTAGGAGCCAGAATGCCTCACTTCACCCGTTCCATTTTCCAGTACTTCAATCATATCTGCACATCTGCAGGAATCATTTACCATACTATCAACTGAGGAAGAGCGAAGATTATATGATTGGAGCTTGTCCAGAAGCGGGCAACCAGAGCGATATGTCTGGCCTTTTCAAGTAGATCCCTTGGAGATGGCACCAGATCCTCCAATGGTATGCAACACTCATAGCAAAACAGGGCTTTTTTTTTGTTAATGAGGATGAATTGTCACTTTTTAAAACTTTGACAATACTAACAAAACAACATTCTCCAATATGATCAGTACAAATTGTTACTTCTAGAAGTTTTACAAATGAAACAATTAGTAGGAATAGCACCATGTGAAGAAACACCAAAGGAGTTTATATGGTGGATTTAGTAGAGCTTACAAATCCGAAGCTGAGTACAAATACCGCACAACCATATTACATAGATCAATAGAAGAATTTTCTGTTTTCAGATAAAAAATGGGCAATTGAATAAATGGCACTCCAACAATTAGTTGTGAGGATGGCATGTAGGTCCCACAATTCAGTGATAGTGAGATAGCTAATAACAATTTTCAAAGTGCAAAATTTCATTGGAGTCCCTGCTAGGAAAATGCTTCTTTTAACTACTATAATAGGAGTTTAAATCCATCTGAACTCTGCTCTTTGTTGTGCATAACATAATTCGACTTGTTGAATGATTGATGGAACAGGAACCAGAAGACGAGTTCCCAACAAAGCTTGTTGGCTACTTCTTCCTGGCGTGGTTCATACTTTCTGTTGTTTTCTCGGTGACCCTCAACCGATGAAGAAGATATACCTAAAGAAATGTACTTTGTAACCCAATAATACCATCTTTCACTGCATGAAGCAAATACTCGACAGGCCTACTGTTACTTGGTAATTAGCTGAAGCAAATAGCTATACATTCTGTACAGATCAAACTCTTGAATCTGGAGTCCTTCGGTCACCTGAAGGGAAAAACACCCCCAAATAAGCCTCTTCATTGGCCCGTCACCAATTTCTGTTTCCCCGATTAAACCAATTCTGTTAAATGTTGGAGAAGTGGTAAGTTTGTGGAACGATGAAATTCACCATGTGGCAGGCTGAATGTACTTATTTTGGATTCACCGTTTCGAAACAGCGTCTATGGGCTGAACTTGGAAGGATTTTCCCTCTGCTTGATGTAATATAATTCTTCCTTTAATCTTACAAAAAGGATTTTTCCTCCATTTTCCAAATAGTCGACCCTATTTTCTTGTCTTATCAGATTATTACATGTATCGAAAAAATAATCTCTCAACGAAGTCCGATAAAAGTCACTCCAACAAAACCGAAGAATGAACAAAATGAGATAAGTAAGATGTCAATAGTTTTTCACTCTCTCTTTTTTAAAGAGCAGAGATGTCAATAGTGTCAACGCTCAACTGGGCGGCTAATGATTTGCGGTGAGAATTTTCTATCCAGAATTGAATGACAGAGTTATTTTTATACATGTTTTTCTAGTGTTGTAAAAAATAATTTCTAATGTTGCATCATTTGATTTTATATGTTGCAATGGAGTGTTCGATAAAAAAAAGTTATCGGACGTGCGAACGCTGCTTCTTTTCAAACAAAAAAAGCAGAGATGATGTCCTGCTGGCCGTGTTTCTTTGGGTGTGGAAAAAATTTTCCACCCCTTTGACCAATAATTAAGGGTATCAAACAAAGTCAGTTTATAAAACTACCTTCATAATCCCGGATTAATTCGCGAGATCTATCTAATGAGGACTTTGATCGCACGATTAGAGAATGGTTACTGTAACAAATCATGAATTAATTAGGCTTATTAGATTCGTCGCACAAAGTTGCACCCATCCTAAAAAGGTTTGGCAAATAGACTTCATTTGATCCTCCATGCATGCAAGATTCTCTTGGCCTCTTGGGAAATTTTTTTTCAAAGAAACTGTGAAACACGGCCAAAACATTTCCCAACAGAGGTGACCACCGATTTCCTAGTATTTCCTCCAATCCTCCTCCTCAAACCCCGGCCATAGGGCCCACTGTCAGAGCCCTGAGTGGTGCCACCTGGCACCCGCGTCGCCGTGCCAACTCCATTCCAAGCCGGGTCCAGGTCCAGCCCAGTCCAACAGCCGCCGCCCGACACTGAACACACCACCAGAGAGAGAAGAAAGGGGGAACGGGGAAGAGAAGAAGCGAAGCGGCCCAAGAGCAAAACCCTAGCAAAGTCGCATCCATTCCATTCCATGGCGCTGCCCATCTCCGGCGGCGACGCCCGCGCGCTCCTCGCCCCGTCCGCGTCCTCCCTCCGCCCGCCGCTCCGTCGCGCCGCCGCCGCCAACGCCAAGGTATGGGCCCCGGCTCTCTGCTTCCCCCCTGTCTGTTCCTCACAAAACCCTAGCATTTGATTTCAATCTTGCCGCGATAGAGCTGGAATCGGAGCAAGTTTATGGCGCTGTGTTGGCTTGGGAGGCCAGGATTTTGGCCTTTTGCTGTTAGGTTCGTGAATGCCCCCCGATGGGTGACGTTGCCTTGAGTATACTGCCGGTGGGCAGCTGTGCGTGCTGTGTTGTGATGTCAGCAGATGTAGCACTTTTTGTGTTGATTGGTATGCTAATAGTAGGTTAGCTGTTTTTTTTGTTATCAATCTGTTTAGTGTTAGCAACAGGCATGGGTGATTAAAATGCAGTAATTGTTTGGCATATCATCTGGGTTCGCATGAGGGAGGTGTGGGTTCTGCTGGAGCAGAGTGGAGCGAGGAAAGCCCACTGGAGCCCTTGCATTTCTGGATAACCCTTAGTATTATAGCTATGTTTTGAGAGCTGGACTTTTCCTAGATTTATCATTTTGCTATTTAGGTTGCCCCAACGTTCCTGGAATAAAAGAGTTTGCTGCTGGTCTGTCATTATGTTATCTTTATTTGGTTCTTGTTCTGGATCGTAACTCTATGTTGGTTCCTGGATATATCTGAATTCAGAACGTTAGCAGTAGGAGATGGAGATCAGGTTTCATGTATCCATTCGTGGGAATTGCCTCAGATATACCCTTCTTGAACTACTGATTGTATATTTGCATGTTGTCCTACCATAACTAAGTGCCCTGTATGGCTGTATTTGATTTTCTGGTGAAGGGTTTTTCCCTTATTTTTGTCATGTGCTACCTCGTATGTACAGCTTCTGTGTCCCATTTGGTAGTGCTCTGCATGAAATCAAAGTTAGGGCTCTGTTTCCTTTCTTTTTTTTATCTCTTTTAGTTGCAATCAATTTTTTTGCTGCCCTAATACATTAGAAAAATTAGACTGTACTCCATCAAAGTTGAGCTGTGACTTTAAACTGGTGGTGGATCGGCATCTCTGTTCCACGTGGGTTTGCTGTAGAGGAATTGGTATGTTTGTTAGCAGTCCTAGCAGTCCCATTTGATAAGCTTGCTTGGTATCTGGTTTATTTTTTGCCTTTGCTCTTTACTATTTCCTGCATATCATTTTTTTTAGTTGCAATCAATTTTTTTTGCTGCCCTGATACATTAGAAAAATTAGACTGTACTCCATCAAAGTTGAGCTGTGACTTTAAACTGGTGGTGGATCGGCATCTCTGTTCCACGTGGATTTGCTGTAGAGAAATTGGTATGTTTGTTAGCAGTCCTAGCAGTCCCATTTGATAAGCTTGCTTGGTATCTGGTTGTTTTTTGCCTTTGTTCTTTACTATTTCCTGGATGTCATGTTTTTTGTAGTATTAATGCTTTCGTAAGATGAGCATGATAGCATGCCATTTCCAGCTACTAAAGTTCTTGCCAGACCACACAAGTAGCTCCCAGACTGCCTGGTTCCTTCCTTTTTTTCATTGTTCATCAGTACTTGGTAGATCTGGGGAACATGAGTCTGGTTGGAAAGGTAGCTAGAAATGAAGAAAGTTTGTATTTACAATACTCTGTATCAGGAACTTTTTCAATTTTGTTAATATAAATCTTAAACCAGATGTCATTTTTTTTCCTGTCCTGAAATGAGATGGCAGTATGGCACATAAGAGTAGGCCTGGCTTTGTCGTTAAGAGTTAACAGAGTTCCTGAGGCTATCTTTGACCAAATTTGAGGGTTTCACTCCATCAAATGTGGTATCTGTCGACCTTGCTGTCGTGTTATTCTTGCTCTATTAGATTAGGTCTGTGTTCATATGGACATTTCTTTATCGTATCTTTGATACAGAGGGCCTGAAATGTGCTTGCTCACTTAATTATGCAATGACTCATTTGAATGATTAAACTAGTGCACTTCTTTGTAGCATGTACCAGAGATTAGCCCTGGTACTGTGTATAGCTCTGGTGCTATCATGCAGATTCGTGCAAGTTTCAGCATTGGAGATTTAGGATTGTCAGTGGAATCATACCAGGATCCCAGGCACTGCCACTAGCTTTAGTACTGCAATGTGCTCCTAGTATGTTGGCATTGATTATACTGGAAGTCTTATCATTATATTTATGTCATGCTGCAGGCTCACTTTTGTAGTTTTCCTCATGGAGCATCTAGCAATCACATGCTTACAAATAGCCGGCTAATCATTGAACGCCAAAGCTGTTCGCAGAGCTCCACCCAGACCTATGCTCTTTCAAGGAAGGATTTTTCTCCGATAACTCAAGAGGCTGAAGGCTTCCTTCACAATGTTGTTAGCATGGGATTCCTTGACCGCCTGAAATTAGCATGGAAGATAATCTTTCCTGCACCAACCATAAAGGAGAACTCCAATGCAAACATTGCAAAACAGAGACTTAAGATGATTCTGTTCTCAGACAGGTGTGAAGTCAGTGATGAAGCAAAGAAAAAGATTGTGGAGAATGTCATCGAGGCGCTATCTGAGTTTGTTGAGATAGAATCACGGGACAATGTCCAAGTGGATATCTCAACTGATGCTGGCCTTGGCACAGTGTACTCCGTGACTGTTCCTGTGCGCCGTGTGAAGCCAGAGTACCAGGAATCTGAAGAGCAGTACAGAGGGAAAATCGTTGGCGTCGACTTCAAGGACACTGGAAAAACTTCTGGTGGTGTTGATGCGACATTCAACTTCTTTGTACCCAATGAGAACTACTGAATCCATGTACTTCTACTTGAGTGTGCTCTCCCAATGTTTCTTTCATTTGTTCGTTGCATTTGTGAACCGTTTGGGTAGAAAGCTAGAATGTTTTTTTCTCTAGTGTGATGTAAATATCTAGGATCGCCGTTCACTCTACATTGCCTGTAACTTGATTCTGGAATTTTGTTGTAGACCTGTGGTGACAGGTTCTTTGAACAACAAAATTCTGTTTTTGTTTATGAGGAAATAATGTTCTGATGTCGTCTTTGTCAACTGTAGTATGCCATTTTCTCATCTGTTGTCTGCCAAAATTGTTTAGATTTCATACTAAATCTGATCCTGGCATCACTTGCTATGCAATTTATGGGGATTGCAGCAATGCTGTGAATTTCTTTCAGATTTCGAAGTGACCGAGTCCAAGAGGATTGCATGAGTATCAGTGTACTCAAGCCGGGCAAACCAACAAGTGCATTCATCCTAATGAAAGCCAACCTGCATTTAGGCTACAGATCTTCCAATGTTTCTCGCTTGCAAACAGGCAGCTGTGCTGATTGTTCAGCAAAATTTTCTAAGATTGTTTGCATAACATTTAATCGGTCAAATTTGGCCATATATTCAATCTGACTGCTAGAAGCTTGGCAGGCAGTATACAGCCAAGTTCGACTCTGGCTAAAGTCTATGTTACTAGAACATACAAAGAAAATACAGCAGATTGCACATGCAGGAGACCGTGTTTGTGTCCCGTGTATAACTCATTCCTGTCCTCGTCGTAAACACCACTGTAACGTCCTTCATGGCTTCTGTAGCGGTGTTGCTAAGGACCGCTTGTTGCAACCATTTCTGCGAGGGGTGAAAATAAGATAGGGTCATTGGCGGCAACCTTTAGGGATGCACTTGCCTGTCATAATCTCAGCTCATGTTGATGGATCCAGTTGAAGGGATAGGATACAAAATGAAGATATTCGAGATAGAGTCGGAGTGGCACCAATTGAGGAGAAATTGACGCAACATCGGTTGAGATGGTTCGGACATGTCCAACGGAGGCCTCCTGAGGCTAGCAATCAACATGCTATGCTTTCTGTCCTAGACGACCCAGTTACATCGATGATTGAAACTCCTCTATTCGGTTAGTGCTCATTTCTTCTATTCCTCAAATGCTTCTTTCATGGTTCATATTTGAGAAAATAGTAGGTTGTCTAATGAGCTATTGCAATTGAGATATGTCTGTTCTCCACAGAAACTTGCATCAAATTGAAATTTTCAGCTTGTTGCAGCAAGAGTTTGAGTGGCGCTTTTATTTATCTCTTTCTTATCATAAAAAATGAGCACCACTTTCTGCATCAAGTGATGTATGTTGGTTCAGGTCAAACTCCTGCTACAATGCTTACACAGGCTGCACCACCGGATGCAGGCTATTTGCCATGAAAGTTTGTATTCAATTTGAAATTTTAGAATATTTGTAATCCCGAACTCTACCATCCACCTGGTTTCATATCAAATGGAATTGCTTTAATTATGCATGCCTAACTACTGGTTGGTAAAAAAAATCATGTGCAGTGTTTCTTTTACAGGTAGAAAATAGGAGCTATGTAAGGAGCAAGTGATCCTCTCTCACAGTGATAGAGCCCATATGTACTGATAACTTTGTTTCTATCTTACAAGAATGGAATACCGACCACACACGGATTTTGAATAGAGTCCATAACTGTTGCCTCAACAATTATGGTCTTCTTGATATCTGCAGAAAAATCGACTTCCATTCAATGAGTTAAAACCAACAGGCCTCTTAAAACTTCACACTATCCACTTTCTCATGACATTGAAAAAAAAAGCATCTCTCCTCTCTTGCAGGAACACATGGTTTTATGTTGGTGGATACTATCAAATCCGATATATGGTTGTTCAACCAGTCCATATCCAAAGTTCAGTATGTTCAAACAATACTGTTACAGTTAAGATAAGCCATATTTTCCCTTGCAAAAGAAGATTCCCTTGTTGCTGAGAGCATGCTCATATTGTATTCAGTATTCATGTTCTTCCGTCAGTTTTTAGCTTATTTCAACATGCCTATATATATTGTCTATAGAAATAAATTTTGGCCGACATAACTGTACTGTTAATTCTAGCAAATATAGCATTTACTTATTCCTCAACTGATTATTGAGAATTTTTGGGATTAATTTGTATGTGTACCACATCTCAGTGATGACATGATTAAGTTCAATTTGGTATGGTGGCATTAATCAAGCTGCTGTACTTTCCGTGCAAGGTGACACAGTTATGTTGATCACTGCATTAGGTTCATGCACGTTTCTTTTATATCCTTACTTTTTTCACTTCATTCATATTTATTCCAGAGAGCTTGGTTTTGTAATTCCTCAAATTATGTTCATCGTTCTATGTCTTTCAACATATACTGGGCTACCTCAAGTTTACGTTGATTGATTTGTTTATCACTGTTTCCTTAGACAAAATAATTCGACATATACTGGGCTACCTCAAGTTTACGTTGATTGATTTGTTTATCACTGTTTCCTTAGACAAAATAATTCGACATATACTGGGCTACCTCAAGTTTACGTTGATTGATTTGTTTATCACTGTTTCCTTAGACAAAATAATTCGACATATACTGGGCTACCTCAAGTTTACGTTGATTGATTTGTTTATCACTGTTTCCTTAGACAAAATAATTCGACATATACTGGGCTACCTCAAGTTTACGTTGATTGATTTGTTTATCACTGTTTCCTTAGACAAAATAATTCGACATATACTGGGCTACCTCAAGTTTACGTTGATTGATTTGTTTATCACTGTTTCCTTAGACAAAATAATTCGACATATACTGGGCTACCTCAAGTTTACGTTGATTGATTTGTTTATCACTGTTTCCTTAGACAAAATAATTCGACATATACTGGGCTACCTCAAGTTTACTTTGATTTGTTTATCATCACTGTTTCTTTGGACAAAATAATTTTAAGTTGTGGCCCTCACCCCAGGCGTACTGCTCTTGATTTTTTTTATCTATTTCGTTTTAGTTCTGTTGTACGTGCTTTCTTTGCTTTTTTAAAAGATTCGACTTTCTTGCGTAGGGTCTCGCTGGGTAACATTAGCTTCCCTCCCGTGCAGCTCTTTACCTTTTCCCTGTCGCAGCTGCAGGGTCCTGCAGCAGTGCAGCCTCCAGCCTTCTCCCTTTCAACGGTGGCATACGAGTGGACGGGGGCGCCTGCAACTACAGCATGTGGGCGGTCGCAGGCGACGCGGACCGCAGCGGCCGATAACTGAGGGCGGTGGCGGCGTGCAGGTCTCTCCGAACCATGTGTGGCATGTACCAGAGATTAGCCCTGGTACTGTGTATAGCTCTGGTGCTATCATGCAGATTCGTGCAAGTTTCAGCATTGGAGATTTAGGATTGTCAGTGGAATCATACCAGGATCCCAGGCACTGCCACTAGCTTTAGTACTGTAATGTGCTCCTAGTATGTTGGCATTGATTATACTGGAAGTCTTATCATTATATTTATGTCATGCTGCAGGCTCACTTTTGTAGTTTTCCTCATGGAGCATCTAGCAATCACATGCTTACAAATAGCCGGCTAATCATTGAACGCCAAAGCTGTTCGCAGAGCTCCACCCAGACCTATGCTCTTTCAAGGAAGGATTTTTCTCCGATAACTCAAGAGGCTGAAGGCTTCCTTCACAATGTTGTTAGCATGGGATTCCTTGACCGCCTGAAATTAGCATGGAAGATAATCTTTCCTGCACCAACCATAAAGGAGAACTCCAATGCAAACATTGCAAAACAGAGACTTAAGATGATTCTGTTCTCAGACAGGTGTGAAGTCAGTGATGAAGCAAAGAAAAAGATTGTGGAGAATGTCATCGAGGCGCTATCTGAGTTTGTTGAGATAGAATCACGGGACAATGTCCAAGTGGATATCTCAACTGATGCTGGCCTTGGCACAGTGTACTCCGTCACCGTTCCTGTGCGCCGTGTGAAGCCAGAGTACCAGGAATCTGAAGAGCAGTACAGAGGGAAAATCGTCGGCGTCGACTTCAAGGACACTGGAGAAACGTCTGGTAATGTCGATGTGACATTCGATTTCTTTGTACCCAATGAGAACTACTGAATCCATGTACTTCTACTTGAGTGTGCTCTCCGTAATGTTTCATTTGTTCGTTGCATTTGTGAACCGTTTGGGTAGAAAGCTAGAATGTTTTTTCTGTAGCGTGATGTAAATATCTAGGATCCCCGTTCACTCCACATTGCCTGTAACTTGATTCTGGAATTTTTTTGTAGACCTGTGGTGACAGGTTCTATGAACAACAAAATTCTGTTTTTGTTTATGAGAAAAATAACGTTCTGATGCTGTCTTTGTCAACTGTAGTATATGCCATTTTTCATCTTTTGTCTGCCAAATTCTTTTGGTTTCATACTAAATCTGATCCTGGCATCACTTGCTATGCAATTTATGGGGATTGCAGCAATGCTGTGAATTTCTTTCAGATTTCGAAGTGACCGAGTCCAAGAGGATTGCATGAGTATCAGTGTACTCAAGCCGGGCAAACCAACAAGTGCATTCATCCTAATGAAAGCCAACCTGCATTTAGGCTACAGATCTTCCAATGTTTCTCGCTTGCAAACAGGCAGCTGTGCTGATTGTTCAGCAAAATTATATAAGATAGTTTGCATAACATTTGATCAGTCAAATTTGGCCATCACTTCAGATATTCAATCTGACTGCCAGAAGCTTGGCAGGCAGTATACAGCCAAATTCGACTTGGAGGCTAAATTCTATGTTACTAGAACATACAAAGAAAATACAGCAGACTGCACATGCAGGAGACCGTGTTTGTTACCAGTGTATAACTCATTCCTGTCCTCGTCCTTCATGGCTTCTGGAGAGGTGCTGCTGAGGACCGCTTGTTGCAACCATTTTCTGCGAGGGGTGAAAATGAGGTAGGGTCATTGGCGGCAACCTTTCAGGGAGGCACTTGCCTGTCAGTCTCGCTCATGTCGATGGATCTAGTTGGAGTAACTGCATATTAAGCTTGTGTCAGGATAATTTGCCACAAATACTTCTACAAACCCAAAGGAGAATTCCACGGTATCTACATTCATGATTAATACACACACGCTATACCAGCCTCTGGAGGATTTAATGTCAGAAAACCATGCATCATTTATATATATCAGTGTACTAGTACAATAGGCCAGTTCCTAAAAAGGAAAAAAATGCTGTCGGGAGATGGAAGCATTATTTATATAAATGAATACAAATAACCTTTCGAGGAAATGATGCGAGTACGGCACCTGTACCATCCTCCAACCTCGGATTTGCTGGACAAGATAATCCGATCCTGGTGGTTATAGTAATGTAAATCCTCCATCAACCTCGGATTTGCTGGACAAGATAATCCGATCCTGGTGGTTAGTAATGTAAATATGGTTTGTGCTACAATCATCATGCCACATCAAATGGTCTTCAAATGAAGTCACAAGGTCTCCCCAAAAGTTCAATACAGCGATTGTTCTGTTTCGTAATGTCAATATAAGAAATTGTTCACACCTTTAGTGTACGAGGCACAGCCATCAGGAATTGCAAACTGCAACGAGCAGAATACATTGCTTCACCAATCGCTACTGTTGCATTTTATCTTCAAACTTCACTTCCTCACCACCAGACACTTAGCATGCAGGATCCAGCGATGTGGATGCTAATTTCTATGTTACCAGAACAACAGGAGCATGGTAGATGACATGAAAAAAACAAAATAATATTTACAGGTACACTTAGCGTTCTCACAATTACTCAAGGAAACACATTCTATTGGCAAATACAAAAAGCTAGGTGAGCCCCGAGTCAGGGATTATACAGAATGCAGTAAAGCTAAATGAATCTTCATGTCAGAATCAAAAGGGCGCAACTATGTACATGCTACTATCTAGTTAGACCACACATGGACCAGGCCATGGCTGTTGCCGGTGTAGATCTCATTCCTGTCCTCATCGTAGAACAGTGCGGTGACATCCTCCAGAGCTTCTGGGACTGTGCTCCAGACAGAGGACCGCTTCTTGCTAGTGTTTCTGTGAGGAGTGACATTGAGGGCAGGATCGCTGGCAGCAATCTTGGCAATGCACTTGCCGGTCATAATCTCACTCATGTTGATTGATCCAATCGGAGTAACTGCAGATGACAGTTGTGTCAGGATAATTCCCGCAAATAGTTCTACAGAACTAAAGAAGATTCTATAGTATGCCCCATATTTATGACATAGGACATGGTAATGATGGCCAGCATCAACATTTATTCCAAAATTTATGTTAAAACAATCTTCCAGCCTATTTATATATCAGTGTACTAGGCTCCTAGCACACAGGACAGTAAAAAAACTACACTAGTGACATAGAAGTCATTCTACAAACAATGGAACCTATTAATTTTTGAACCAATAATCAGTTTTTGAGTACTATACCTGTACCATCCTCCGCCACTGCCTCTGATTTGCAATACGAGATAATCAGATCCTGGTCGCTAGTGATGTAAATATTGTTGGTGCTGCAATCATGATGCCAAAGCAAATGGTCTTCAAATGAAGTCACAAGCTCTCCCCGAAAGTTCCATACAGCAACTGTTCTGTTTCGGAATGTCAAGAAGAGATTGTTCTCATAAAGAAAAATGAACGCTGAAGGGGTCATAAACTTGGAAACACCAACTTCAATTAGCTCAGAAGTCCGCACCTTCAAAACATAAAGACCATCTAATCGTTAGTCCTGCTAGAGGTAAGAGATAAGCTAAAAGGATTAAAATAACTCATGAATATGACATACATCAAGTATCTGGAAGTTTTCGTCCTCTTGCTTGACAAGGAGCTTCTCATTGAACTGCTCAATGAAATCAATTTTCTTGTTGCGGTGCAACAAGTGCTTAAAAAATTTCAGTGGCTTTCCATCTTCAATCGATAATATCTTCAATGGAACATAACTTGGTGTTCTATCATATATCAAGAGCATGATTCCTGGACTGGAATATATAACAAAAGTAAGTCATCATTTGTCCTCTAAAATACGGGAATATAGATAGAACCAAAGGAAAATGAGCACAAACCTGATCTTTATCTCCTGCACATTTTCATCTGGTATTGAGTATAGAAAGGAGTAGTTCTTCAAGTCAAAGACCTTATAGATACTTCAGATAAAACAATTGCAGTTAGAATATTGTTGTGAAAAATACCATTCAGTGCAATGAACAGTCTAAGAAGGCCTACCCATCCTGTGCTGAATATGTGAGCACTTTTCCATTTACATCATCAAACTCCACAAATCCAGGCCACTTCAGAGATTCTGATTCAAACAGAGGAAACCCAGCATCTAATTGGTTCCTTCTAATATACCTGAAAGAATATAATACAAAAATCATACATTAGTTGAGACCAAGAGCTATCATAAGTTGCATTTGTCAACAAAAATCAATTAAAAACTGAATAGGTCATATATAGGACTAAGAAAAAGCTGTAAATTGCATTAAAAGCACATATTCATAGTGTGTTTCTTGAAAAGTCACATATTGAATCACATAGAAACTTAAGAGAAATTTCTGGAGCAGACGTTCTTACTCAATTGGGGTTGTTCTGCATTTCAATGTGCTGAAATTGTCAGATGCATAAACTGATACAGTAATAAGTGAATCATTGTTCTTGTTGTAGAACAAGCTCCGAATAACTTCATCTGGGCTTAAATTCAAGAAGGCTATGCGCTTGTTTGTTACTGATGACAAAAAAAAATACAAAGGAAGAGGTCAGATGACACCCATAATTTCTTATCAGATTGTATCACATACACATCTCATCCTTAGAACACCTACCTCGGTTGAAAGCAGCACAAAGACCAGAATGAGCCAGGGCAAATATGATATCCTTCGCTGCAACGATCTCAATAATTTTGGATCGCCTTCTAAGAAACTGCAGCTTCACAAACAGGTGAGCGTTGACATCATATGTATCAAACTCTTCCTGCACAAGACAAAAGGATAATGGTGTCAATGTAATGAAATGGTCCATGCAAACGGGACATCAAAGCAATCTTTACACTTAGAACGCATTAAAACCCCACTGAGACCGGCCTTAAAAGGCTCCATACTTCTGGAGGACACAGAAAAGTTTGAACATAATCGTATTAAAAGATTGCACAGACTCGCATTTCACACCCACAAAACATTGTAGATACCTCAAGACATACCAGCAAAAATAGATCCACTTTGACCCTTCTACTAAGCCCAACTGAACAAAAATGCAAACAAAGAACCAGGACCAAGCACAGAGGTACCTCTACTAAACAGAAATGGCACAGCTTTAGTCATATTTATGCAATAATAACCATGTAAATTCTCAAACCGCGCAAAGAGATAGAAAGGAGGAAGTATAAACAGGAAATGGAGATAGCTAGATAGCCTAAACAAATTATAAATTCAGAATTACAACTCCCAGTCTCCACGGAGTAGTTCAAATGTTCATCTCAAATCATGCTACAGCTACACCAAATCCCCACTCAGATGAAGGTAGCACGCTGGAAATAGACAGATCTCAAGAAGCAATCCTACTCATTTTTAATATCTGTGGCCCAGTGCTCAACAATACCAGACCAAAATGCATAATCAAAGAAACCCTAAGAATTCGAGAAATGGGTTTATACAGCA
Organism: Echinochloa crus-galli; assembly: GCA_900205405.1. Classification (NCBI taxonomy): domain Eukaryota; kingdom Viridiplantae; phylum Streptophyta; class Magnoliopsida; order Poales; family Poaceae; genus Echinochloa; species Echinochloa crus-galli. Next base: position 968,828 of record OAMR01000161.1, read on the forward strand.
TCAAACAAGATAATTTTTAGAAGGGAAAAAACAGACAATGAAGCCAAGGTACACAACAGAAAAGTGTAAGATGCATATTTTTCACGTTCGTTACAAGTCATTTCACACATTCCATTTTCTAACAAAGCTCCCATTCAAATTATAGAACCATGAGATCCCTCCGATCAAAATAATAGAAGTGCAATCCCAAAGGCCCAAATTCTGAGAACAATTACTATTCCATTCCATCACTTAACAGCTTCAAATGCGTGTGCTGATCAAAGGAAGCATACAAGAATAATGTTCGAAGCACAACCGATGAAAAAAATCAGTTATTCAATCCTGCGCACACAAGAAATAATCCTCAAGAGGCATCCCATTTGCCTCAAGAGCAACCTTTTACAAGGGAATCCCCAAGAGCATATCTTTTTTTTTTCTATCGAGGACAGAATTTCCCACCTAGCAGTCTAGCACAATAGGAGCCCACAAGAAATACAGCCCTACTCAAGAGTCCCCAATTAATTTAACCCTGCGCTCCAACAAATAAAATATACAAGGACCATAGGTTCAAACTAATTCATTTAGAGCATCACAAATGTGAAAACCAATAGTTGATGCTTCCAGTCTTCCACACTAAAAAATAACCCTAAATGGGATATCTCGTTTGTCTCAAAGACCAAATCTTTCTTACAACAAAAATGCAAAATGTACATACTAGAAATGTGTGAAAGGGCCTCTAGCCTAGCGGTTAGAGAGCTTGAGTAGCACCCAGCAGGACCGGGTTCGAATCCCATTGGGAGCAGATTTACAGGGCTGGTTTTAAAGAAAATCCCCTCGCCGGCACAGTCGGAGTTCGGGGGTTTTCCTAGACCGGGAGAAGGTCTCTTCTTCTTACAAAAAAACCGTGGGGGCGGTCCTACCCCATTGGTCTAGTCTTTTTTTGTACATACTAGAAATGTCCATTGCAAGTCATTTCACATTTTCCAACCCAAGAGATCTCTCTGATTGAATAGCCTGAAGCTCCATCTCAATCGCCCCAATTCTGAACAATGACTATTCAATTTAAGCTGTGAACAGCCCCAACCTCAGAAATGGTATTGGTGAAAGGATCCATAGAGAAACCATACAGGAACGGTATGTTCGAACTGATACATCTGGACCATCACAGATATCAGAACATAACCCTAAATGCATCTCATTTGCCTCAAAGCGCGGACCTTTCTCAGGAACTCATCGGCTGGGTCGTCCCCAAGACTAAATCTTTCTCCTCTCAAGAACGAAATTTGCGGCCAACACAAACGGAGCCCACAGGAACAGCATTCCACGTTAAACTACACCCGAATTCACACCGATTCGACACCACGCGCCGCCAACGCCAGCCAAAACCCTAGGTTCGCCGGCGCCAAACAGCGCGCGGCAACGCCACCCAGGCCGACGGCCGCGGGCCTCCCAGGCCAGCAAGTGACGCGGAGGCGCACCCGCAGCTGGCGCTTGGGCCCGTCCATCCCGGCCCCCGCCACGGCTCCTGGTTCTAGTATAACCTCCCCCGCGCGCTGGATCTGCGGAGGAGCCGCCTCCCGCGGGACGGGGAGGGCGGCAGCTAGGGTTTGCGGGGAGGGGGGACGGGGCCGAGGTCGAGGTCGAGCCGGGGGTGTGAGGGAGGAGACGAGAGGGGAAAGTGGGGGCTGCGATGTGGAGAGAGAGAGAGAGAGAGAGAGGGAGGGGGGAAAGGGGCTATGCGGCTCCCTCTGCGCACGTGGTAACTGCGTTGCCAGCAGGTGGGGCCCAGCGGGCAGCGAGACTGCTTTGCCTTCCACCTTCTTTTTCCTTAGCAAGATGTACAGAAAAACTCAGGCTGTTGAATTTGGGAGGTTGAATTTGGAAGTATGATGTCATATGCTCTAACCACTAAGCTAGAGGCCATCACTACAAAAAAAAAGATTTGCAGCAGCGGCGTGTTTTTTCTTTAAGCGCGGGCGTGAAACCGACCCGTCGCTAAAGAACGAGGAGAGCACTGTAGCATTCGACCCGTGGATAATAATGCATTTGCTAAGCCGGGCGATGGGATCGGCCGTTGCTGCAAATGGGGTTGTATTTCCAGGGGCGGGTGGCAGGCAGACCCGCCCCTGAAAATTGGAAGCTACAGGAGCAGCCCATTTGCAGCAACGGGCAAGGGGGTCTGAAAGGACCGTGATGTCACCTAGAGGGGGGTGAATAGGTGTCTCTGCAAATTTCCAACACTTAAAACAAACTGTCAGTTCAACACCGGATACTCCAAGGGTATGCCGGATACTCCGGGGTTAGGACCGGAGACTCCGCAACACCTCCGGATACTCCGGATCAACTTTTGCTGAAAAAAATGACTAAGTCAGAACCAAAACCGGTCAGACCGGTTTGGGAAACCGGTCAGACCGGTTTCACCCCGCTGCCATGGGCCAAACCGGTCAGACCGGTTTGGGAAACCGGTCAGACCGGTTTCACCCCGCTGCCATGGGCCAAACCGGTCAGACCGGTTTGGGAAACCGGTCAGACCGGTTTCACCCCGCTGCCATGGGCCAAACCGGTCAGACCGGTTTGGGAAACCGGTCAGACCGGTTTCACCCCGCTGCCATGGGCCAAACCGGTCAGACCGGTTTGGGAAACCGGTCAGACCGGTTTCACCCCGCTGCCATGGGCCAAACCGGTCAGACCGGTTTGGGAAACCGGTCAGACCGGTTTCACCCCGCTGCCATGGGCCAAACCGGTCAGACCGGTTTGGGAAACCGGTCAGACCGGTTTCACCCCGCTGCCATGGGCCAAACCGGTCAGACCGGTTTGGGAAACCGGTCAGACCGGTTTCACCCCGCTGCCATGGGCCAAACCGGTCAGACCGGTTTGGGAAACCGGTCAGACCGGTTTCACCCCGCTGCCATGGGCCAAACCGGTCAGACCGGTTTGGGAAACCGGTCAGACCGGTTTCACCCCGCTGCCATGGGCCAAACCGGTCAGACCGGTTTGGGAAACCGGTCAGACCGGTTTCACCCCGCTGCCATGGGCCAAACCGGTCAGACCGGTTTGGGAAACCGGTCAGACCGGTTTCACCCCGCTGCCATGGGCCAAACCGGTCAGACCGGTTTGGGAAACCGGTCAGACCGGTTTCACCCCGCTGCCATGGGCCAAACCGGTCAGACCGGTTTGGGAAACCGGTCAGACCGGTTTCACCCCGCTGCCATGGGCCAAACCGGTCAGACCGGTTTGGGAAACCGGTCAGACCGGTTTCACCCCGCTGCCATGGGCCAAACCGGTCAGACCGGTTTGGGAAACCGGTCAGACCGGTTTCACCCCGCTGCCATGGGCCAAACCGGTCAGACCGGTTTGGGAAACCGGTCAGACCGGTTTCACCCCGCTGCCATGGGCCAAACCGGTCAGACCGGTTTGGGAAACCGGTCAGACCGGTTTCACCCCGCTGCCATGGGCCAAACCGGTCAGACCGGTTTGGGAAACCGGTCAGACCGGTTTCACCCCGCTGCCATGGGCCAAACCGGTCAGACCGGTTTGGGAAACCGGTCAGACCGGTTTCACCCCGCTGCCATGGGCCAAACCGGTCAGACCGGTTTGGGAAACCGGTCAGACCGGTTTCACCCCGCTGCCATGGGCCAAACCGGTCAGACCGGTTTGGGAAACCGGTCAGACCGGTTTCACCCCGCTGCCATGGGCCAAACCGGTCAGACCGGTTTGGGAAACCGGTCAGACCGGTTTCACCCCGCTGCCATGGGCCAAACCGGTCAGACCGGTTTGGGAAACCGGTCAGACCGGTTTCACCCCGCTGCCATGGGCCAAACCGGTCAGACCGGTTTGGGAAACCGGTCAGACCGGTTTCACCCCGCTGCCATGGGCCAAACCGGTCAGACCGGTTTGGGAAACCGGTCAGACCGGTTTCACCCCGCTGCCATGGGCCAAACCGGTCAGACCGGTTTGGGAAACCGGTCAGACCGGTTTCACCCCGCTGCCATGGGCCAAACCGGTCAGACCGGTTTGGGAAACCGGTCAGACCGGTTTCACCCCGCTGCCATGGGCCAAACCGGTCAGACCGGTTTGGGAAACCGGTCAGACCGGTTTCACCCCGCTGCCATGGGCCAGTGGGGCCAGCTGTCTGGGCCAAACCGGTCAGACCGGTTTCTCCCAGGCAGCTGGGACTTGTCCAAATATTGCGGATATGAGCTCCAAAGATTTTTCACTTGATCTGAGATTGCATAAAGTGGTCTTGATCATCAAAATCTCATAATTGTCTTCATAGGAGAAAAGATTTTCAATAAAACCTGTGACCCTGGACACTCCGGGTGCCTTCCAGATTATCCGAGAACGTCCAAAACAGAAGTGGTACCCGGAACAATAAAGTTCCGGCCTGGACTCGGATATTCCAGGATGTCCGCCAAATGCACATATTAAAAAGAAATGAGAGCTCCCCCTATATCTCAGCACCCAACAAGTGCAACAAGTGTAACAAGTGTGTGTGACAATATAAAATAATCCGTGATGCATATGACATGTATATCATTCAATGGCATAGAAAAAGAAATGCATGTGCTGTCTCAGGCCAAACCGGTCAGACCGGTTTTGCCTAGACAGCACACACACCAACAACAAACATCAACCAATACATGCATATCACACTATCATAATGTCACTTGGAATACATAAACTTATTCATTACACACAATAGCACACATTATAAGGCCTCAAGTCCACAGATAGATAAAGTACGAGTTTATTACATCCATGTTTCTGTAAACACTACAGAAACCGGTAAGACCGGATTCCAAACCGGTCAGACCGCTTTTGTCAGACAGACTACAAGAAGCTCCGAAATTTGACGCTTTTTAATCCATTCTTCTCCCCCTTTGTCATCAATCATCCATAAAGGGCCTGGAGAAGCTTGTAGTCATGCTCCCACCATCCTTCAAGCATCCACACCTTCGCCGCAACTAGAAGGTCGGGCTATGATCATCTGACGAAGAAGTAGTAGTCCAATGAAAACCTTCACTCAATCGAATGTATATGTGTGGTAGTGTGAGAGTGATTCAGAAGTGCTGGTCAAGGAAAAGATATAGATGTGCTAAACATACCCTGACTAGGAACTGTAGTGGTACCAAAGATGGAAGCTGCTGCCTGTGAAGCAAAGTCTCCGGGAGATGGAGATGATGCACTAGAGAACTGAACGCCCGCCATAGAAGATGATGTACCATAAGCATATGACGAGGACGGAGGATTTTATCGATGTTACCATAACCTCATGAGCTATGTCTAGCAAGACATGTGACTCTACAAGCTCTTCATGAGAACACAAGAGTTGCTCATGTTTTGCTTGTAGCATCTCATGCTCACTAGCTAGCAAACCAAGCTTTTGCTTGAGCACTTGGTTTTCTTTTTCCACGGCCGCTACACATGAGAGCGAGTTAGTAGCACAAGCATATTCATTGACCAAATTATCATACTTACTGACCAAGGAGGCATTAATGAATTTGACTTTCTCAAGCTCCTCGGTGAGAGCTTGAATAGTCCCTATTCTTGCATTTTCTTTCTTCTTGGTCTTCTTGTGATCTTTGGCCATGAAACACTACCACTTTGGATCGCAAATAGATTTGACAACTCCAAATGAGAGAATTGATCTCTCACCATTGAGACTACAAGTTCACTAAAAGAAATGTTAGTCTCAAGGACACAAATGTTGAAGTAATCTCCCCCTGAATATGTGCATCATGCATGGAAGGCATTTCTACTTGAGAGCCATTAAAAGCACCATGCGGCATGTATTGAATAAACTCATAAAAATAGTTTTAGTCACTATCAAGTGTCACATGAGTTCAAGCACTTGAAACACTTGATCCTACCAAAGGCATGAGTGACTGCAACTTAGTCAAGTTAAGCACAATTTTCATCGAGATGTCATTGGGTAAGAGTCATAGAGCGGAAGCAACTTATCTTGGCTAGACACTTGTACATGAGTGATTACTCCCTAGCCAAGCTTCCAATGCATCTCGTCGTCCCTGCTAACTCATCAAGCACTCTTTGGTACCCAACTCATGTTGGGTCCAATAAGGTTAGTCACAAGATGCTTAGGAACCCAAATGGCCCTTATGCTAGTTCGAGGCGTGTCAATCACTCTAGTAGCATAGGTTCATGGAGATGAACCTTCTAATGGGAGACGTCCGCTGCCCGGGCTGTGCACTGCTGCCAGACCCAAACCGGTCAGACTGCAGCTGAGTGGTGTCAAACTGCTGCGGTGGCTGCTCCCCATGTTGCTGGGATTTGGGAACATTACCATTTGGACAATCCTTACCCAAATGTCCCTTGGTCCGGCACGTGTAGCAAATACGGCTTTGGACCCCTCTTGAACCTCTTCTGACTTTCTTCTTGTGGCCATCATCAATTTTTGGCCTTTTGCTTGATGTCTTGACTTGAGAAGCCCTCTTCAAAGGTTGTTGGGCTGCTGCTGCCTGAAACCGGTCAGACCGGTTTGCCAAACCGGTCAGACCGGTTTTGGCAGGGCAGACAGCACTTTGAGGAATTGGGCACTCGGCAATCAAGTGACCCTTTTCCTTGCATCTGAAGCATGTCCTCTTTGCTTTTTGCTTCTCTTTTCTTGAAGGGGACTTATGGTTCTTCTTGTTCCTCTTGGGTGGACACATGAATGCATAGTGTCCCATTTTTGAGCACTTGAAACATTTGATATGATCAAGGCTCTTCTTCTCGCCAGCGGGAATCTTGTGCTTGTGAGCTTGATCTTGCTGGGAGCTTGGGTTAGTGGCGATTTGTCTCTTCTAAAGCTTCTTCACCATGTAGTCACGATTATCTTGAGAAGGTTGCACTTGACCCTTGCCCTTTAACTTGATCGTCTTTGGTTGATTCAAGAAATCGCCATTGGGGAGGGCTCCTTGCGGTGAAGAGCAGAGAGAGGAGATGTGTTCGTGGTGAATGAGTATGGAAGGAGGAGAGAGAATCACCGGGGAGGTAAATATCCAGGTGGGGCCAGTTGTCTGGGCCAAACCGGTCAGACCGGTTTCTCCCAGGCAGCTGGGACTTGTCCAAATGACGGTCGTCCGCATTTCGCGTAAGTCGTGGTTAATGTGGCGGTACATCGGCCCGTCGACCGGAATCGGCCCTTTGTATCTCTGAACGGCCTTTCTTGCTTGTAGCATCTCATGCTCACTAGCTAGCAAACCAAGCTTTTGCTTGAGCACTTGGTTTTCTTCTTCCACGGTGTTAACACCAAAATTTGGCACCAGGAAGAGACTGACATGTGGGCCGGAATTAGTAAAAGATATCGTTCGGAAAGGAAAGCTTGTCTTCAAGGGCGTTCGGCAAAGGCATTCTGCGGTCGGGAGTCCGTCGCCGATTCGGCAAGGAGCTGCTCTATGGAAAGCATTCGGGAACGCGTGATGACGTGGATCAAGTAAGGAAGATACCGATCTAATGAAGAATACAAGATGAATACGGCATTTTAGACGTATTTCTTTGGAAACAAACGTTTTGTAATCGTAATCGAGTAGGAATCGTGTCAAAACCAGGGTATAAATATGAACCCATGGTGATTGTAATAGGGATCGAACAATCATACAACAAACCGGCCTTGCGCCACCTTTTCGAGTCCTTTAGTCGTGTCATCGAAATCTTCGAGAGGAACCATCGATCCGTCGACCTCCGTAAGTACCGGCAACCTTGTATCATGCTTAGTATCATGCGGTGGATTTAAGCGTGGTTCAAGAAGGTTCCTCTGTTAGGAGTCAGGCATCAACTCAAGGCAGAAGGGATGGATTGGCATGTTGAAGATGTGATCATGAAATTCTTGCCACCAGACAGTGAAAGAAGGATGAACAGATGTTATTGGCACAAAAGGTTCAGGTCTATAGATGGATGTGCAGCATCTGTAGTCAAAAATCCTTCTTGTCTCAGTGGAGTCTGTGACAACCTCCCTAGGCTTAAGGAATTCATGGAGAAATAATCTTGGTGGCACTTGGCCACAACCTAATTGCCTAGAGAATGAGAGACTTGATGAGGAGATAGCGGCACTCGATATGTTTATTTATAGAACCCGCAGAGGAGATCGTGGTCGGAGATCGTGGCGCGCATCCCAAAATTTCGGAAGGTGGAAAGCCCCACGAACCGAGCAGTTGCCGTGTCGTTTGGGATTAATGCCGAATCGGGTTCGGTTCTACTGAATTGGATTCAGCTATGTTGTGTCAGGTCGTTTTTCGGGTCTGACGCTGTTACGACTAAATTTTGCCGAATGTGTTGTTCACAATAAAGCGAGGAAGAAAGCAAAGATTGGTGAGACTACAAAGTTGGTAAGACATTCGGCTAATTAAATATTTGATACAGCTACACACATTACTCAAAGGGCTCCAA
>OAMR01000161.1:991347-1017637 GCA_900205405.1 Echinochloa crus-galli
ATGGCAAATGGATCATTAAATGTGAAAACCTCACAATATCGACCAAATTCCTTTCTCTAATGCATATGCGATGTATTGTGTAAGAGAGGCTCACATGCATTAGTTTTGAGTCAATCATGATCAAGCTTCTTCTAAATGAGACCTATCCATAAGCATAGTCCTCTTGTCTCTCATTTGTTATTTCATTACTTGTCATTGTCCACTTTAGTTACATGGGATCACATACACTTGTTTGCATTTTACCAATATGAACCAATGGAGCGCATATTCTTATCAACAATTATATGACATGAATATCCATAAGAATAATCCCCTGCTCATATACTTAAACAAACAAGTTAGATTACACATCATGTTGTTATACAAATCACCAAAACACTTAAGTGCCTAGATGCACTTTCAGGGTCACCCGCCCCTGATCCATCTTTGTAGCAACGGGCGTTGTTCCTATCCGATGCAAAAAAAGGGCAGCTCCTTTTTATCCACTCGTCCTTATCCTTTCACTCTCTCCCGTTCCTCTCTCTCTCTCCCCATCACTCCCCGTCTGCTGCTCTGTCTCCCCTCCCTTCCAATCCTCCGCCGCCCCCTCCATTCAATCCGCTGTCGTCCCCCTCTCCTCCGGAGCCTGAGCAAGAGGCATGCGGCGGTGGAAGGTGGGCTAGAGGCCCTGGCGCAGCGGGCAGCTCCAAGTCGCGCCGCCCTTGCGCCATCCGCGGCGGCGGGCGCCCCACGGCGGAGGGCGAGCGGCGCGGCCCCGGCGCCATCCGTGGCGGCGGGGCCAGCGCGGGCGGCGCGCGGCGGAGGGCGAGCGGCGCGGCCCTGCGCCATCCGCGGCGGCGGGCGCCCCGCGGCGGACCGCGAGCTGCGCGCGGCGGCCGCAGGGGAGCGGTCGAGCGGCGGCCGGCACGCGTCGACCGCGGGCTCCCCTTCTTCTTCACGGCATCGTCGTGCTCCACCCCCTCCAATTCTTCTTCGTGTCGTCGCGAGCTCTACTCCCTCCCATGCGTTCCCTGTGTCGTCGGCGAGCAGGCGACGGCGGCCAACGCGGGCGGCGAGGCGCAGCAGCAGGAGCCGGATCAAGCGGGCGGGCGGGTGGTGGTGGTGGCGGCGGCCTCCGAGGAGCGGCGGCGGCGGTGGCAGCGTGGACGACGGTAGTGTGGGCGGCGGCGGCCTGGAGGGTGGCGAGCAGAGCGTGTGGCGGCTTTTTTTTGTTTTTAAATCGATTTGTAGGCGCGGGTGACGCCATGACCCGCGCCTACAAATGATTTCTAGCCACGGGCCAAGCGCCCGCGCCCACAAACGCGCTATTTCTAGCTGCGAATAGCGAGCGCGGGCGAACGGGCCCGTTGCTACAAATATGTTTGTGACCGCCCCTGCAAACCTTTTCTGTGGTAGTGCATTTCACTCATTTCCCATGCTACCATGCCAATTTAGACAATACTGCTCCTTAGTACAAAAAAAATTGGTAAGCCATAAGCGTAATACTTCCTCTAATTGCAAATGTACACCACGGTCTTTGATGTGACACTCTGATAGTGATCTGAGGAAATAAAATGATTTTACCACGATATACAATACATTTCATCAGCTTATAGAACATTAAGAAAAGATTGGCTTGATTTAGTTCACCAAACTATTTAAATTTATCCATTCTACTCCCCGGTATTGCCTTTTTTTTCTTTTTCATACAGCAATTGTACGTTCAAATTCAGTGAGGCAATATAGTACATTGTTATATTATGTGAGGAAAGTATATTACGAATTTTCCCTGATTATTTTTATAGATGAGAAGTATCTAATACTAAATTAATATTGATGAAAAATTCTTCAAGCATTATTCTAACATAGAATGGCATGCCATATATTATCTCACAAAATTTCACCTTCAGCTTGTATGTGAAAAAAGGACAAAACTTGATATGCAGTAGATTGAATTGTTTGTGGAGTAAATTGAACTGAAATTTTATTCATGAGAACAAGTAAATAAAGTAGATTGTTTGGTGTCGTAAAATAAAATAAATGCTTTTGTTAACTACACTACTTAAAGTGGTGAACGCTATATATTTTGAATGTACTTTTGATGATAAAACTAATATCATGAGACCACACCATGACAAATTATATATGTATTTTATATAGTGGTGATTTGAGTTAAAAAAAAGGCTCTTTGTTTCTTTGGATGAAAGCACTTAGCTTTAGCACTAGCCCATCCAAATAGAAAGCTAATAGATAGACTTAGTTTTAGCCAAGTCTCTGAAGGATAAAAAAACATTGGCTGCAAAAGTGGAGCTAATGGGAACCGGCGACTTGAAAATAAAAATACCAAAATGCTCTCAACTTTATCCACTTCCCCACCCAAGGAGAGAAAGACCGGGAAGAGTGAAAGTGATTTTTCTACCTTTTCAACTAAACTTTAACCAGCCATGGTTAAATTTTGGTTTCAGACCACCTAAGTAGGCCCTAAGTTGACTAATTAGATCCTAAAACAACTTACATTTTTAAAGGACCAGTTATTAGAAATAAACATTGGGCATAAAAATTCATGGTGCAAACTTAGAAAAAATTAATATGAACTCTTAGCGATTTAAAATTTTCACAAACGTGTACACTACCGCAAATTGTTGTTGGGGAAAATAACTATAAGGAGAAAATAACTAGCTACGGAACTCGGGACCAAATGCAACAATGCATATTGGCTTTGTTTTTTTGCGTGCGGCCTTTTCCAAGGTTAGCTTTAGATGTTATGCTACCAAAAAGGGAATTCACCGTGTGATCTTTGGTGAAAAAAGATTTCATTTTCCTGGGCTGGGTAAATCCACGACGCAAACCACAACGAAATGAACCCACTCTTCTACAGGAACTTTACATTTAGACAAATAGATTAATATGCAGCAATTTAATCTTATCCCTCGTCAGTTTAAAACACGGTACACACCAAATCCTCCAACTGCCGCTGCCAGAATTAACTCCAAGGGAAAAAGTGAAAAAGAAAATAGGTTAATATGCAGCAATTTAATCTTATCCCTCGTCAGTTTAAAACACGGTACACACCAAATCCTCCAACTGCCGCTGCCAGAATTAACTCCAAGGGAAAAAGTGAAAAAGAAAATAGGTTAATATGCAGCAATTTAATCTTATCCCTCGTCAGTTTAAAACACGGTACACACCAAATCCTCCAACTGCCGCTGCCAGAATTAACTCCAAGGGAAAAAGTGAAAAAGAAAATAGGTTAATATGCAGCAATTTAATCTTATCCCTCGTCAGTTTAAAACACGGTACACACCAAATCCTCCAACTGCCGCTGCCAGAATTATTAACTCCAAGGGAAAAAGTGAAAAAGAAAATATCGAAAAATGGGGCATTCCGAGAATTGAACTCGGGACCTCTCGCACCCTAAGCGAGAATCATACCACTAGACCAAATGCCCTTTGTTGTCTTATACTATGAATCAGTTTTATATATTCATATCTACCTAGACCCTACGAATTGTTTGAGCCATTCCAACGGTAACGCTGAGTATTAACTGGCCAGTCACTCACGGCAATTCACTGAAATATTTGGTACATTGTCTAAGACATTCATATGAGTGCTACTTTCGCAAAAAAAACTAGAGTACTAAAACACCACTTTAATAATGTTACAGTTTGAAAATACCCATGAATCGGAGTGGGAGCTGATGTTTGTTTCTCTAGATCATACCCACGAATCATCAGTTGAAATTTTGAATCATGCGAAGCATCTCACTGTAATAAGAAAAGCTAAAAGAGAAGGATTTAATATACTAAAAAGCATGAGTGTACAAAATTCTATAGCCGCTTTTTACCCACTTTGAAATTCGAAGGCCGTGATTACTCTAGCTGAATTATTAAACAATGCAGTAATTTCGTACGTTTTACGTTGCAAAACAACCTGCAAACGGGAACGAATTCGGCGAAATTCTGGTGCCATCGGCCATCGCCAAAGTTGCCTATCAACAAAAACTAACAATCCTCTGTCCGGCGCAACGGACGGCCGAGATCATCCCTCACGAAGCCACAGCTCACATCGTCTTCGTCTCCCTCCTCTCCTCTGCCGCCCCCTCCCTTCTCCTATGGAGCCCGACGCCGCCCAAAACCCTAACCCTAGCCCCGTCCCGCCGCCCATCTCCGCCTACTACCAGACGCGCGCGGAGCACCATGCCGTCGTCTCCAGCGACTGGCTGGCCCACGCGGCGGCCGCCGCCGCCGCCAACCCCGGCGCCGATGCGGCGGCGGACGCGGCCGCCGTTCCTCCCCCGTCGCCCGGGGGCGCCGGCGGCGTGATCGAGGAGTTCAACTTCTGGCGCCGCAAGCCCGAGGCCGCGGAGGCGGTGGCCGCCATCATGGCGCTCGCCGCCGTCATCCGCTCCAGCAGGGCCACCACCATGATGGAGCTCGAGATCGAGCTCAAGAAGGCCTCCGACAAGCTCAAGGTCGATTTCCCAGCCGATGCACCTGCTTTATGATTCCCAACTGCTGCGCTAGCCGCTAGTATATATTTACACTGATCAGCATGATTCCCTCAACGGGGGCTTGGCCTTATTGGAGCTATTTGTGTTAAGCTAAGATGGTGAATCCGAATTCTGGTTGCATAAAAATTGTTGATACCTTAGTTAACGCTTTTGGCACTAGTTTTTTAGTGGCGCAATCTCACCTTAATTACCATGCTCTGAATGATGCTACTTCTATATCTCTGTCTGCTGCGTGTGATTTGTTCATGCGGTTTGTAACGAGAACCTCACATCTGGAGCATGAGAAGTTTGATGCAGCAAAATCACGCCTAATTGAGCGTGGAGAAAAATTTGGAGAAATATCATTAAAGGTTATCCACAGATCCAAAACTTACAATCTAGTTTATATACAAGAATATGTCCATTATTTTCACTAATGCTTTGGTATGATGCCTTTTCAGGCTCGCAAGACAATTGCAATGCTGAGCCAGGATTTCATTTATGATGGATGTACTATGCTCGTGCATGGGTATTCCAGAGTTGTATTAGAAGTTCTAAAGCTAGCTGCATCAAATCGCAAGCTCTTCCGGGTACTATGCACAGGTACTGTGATCTAGTTGCAAGATGTGATTTTCCTACACAAATAAAATGATGATGGGAACGATATACCCAATGCATAATTGTGCACTATGCTATGCTAATAATCTATAGTGATGGTGATGGGAAATAGTATATCCTTTCATGGAAGTGCATCATAATGAGTTCAAACTTAAATTTCTTTATATTCCCTTAGGCAGTCAGGCTTATTCTGATCATTATATGGTATAGTTTTGATTGCACGAAATGCAATTATCATGATGAATAGTGCTCTACTCAATGGCAAATCGCAGTAGGCCTTGTTTCACTGTTTGCTTCCCTCATGGCCAGTTGTAACTACTACATAGGCACCAGACACACTTGAATTCATAAAGGGGAGAGGATGAGTCCTTTATATTGGCATTGTTAAGCAACAAACATCTCATCCATAATCAGTTTTGAATAGCTATGGTTATTGACTTGTGTTGATGATTTGGCCTAATTGTGTTCTTGCTTCTGGGAGGAGCAGGAAGCAGACAAGCATCCATCTAATGCATTGGTTGCAAACTCTTGTAATTTCTAATGTCTGTTTATTATTTCATTTGACTGCAGAGGGCAGGCCAGACAGAACTGGTTTAAGAATGTCTAATGAACTCGCAGCATTAGGCATCCCTGTTAAGGTGCTAATTGATTCAGCTGTTGCTTATTCCATGGATGAAGTTGACATGGTATTTGTTGGTGCTGATGGGGTTGTTGAGAGCGGAGGGATAATCAACATGATGGGCACTTATCAGATAGCTCTTGTAGCTCAAAGCATGAACAAACCTGTTTACGTGGCAGCTGAAAGTTACAAGGTACCGTGTGCTATGCTAATTTGTTGTGACTGCTTGGTCATTTTGTTTATTCACAAGCACTTCATTACTATTGTTGTCAGATATAATTAAATTGCTATTGGGATGCAAACTGTGTTCCAGAATACAATATATGGATTCTCTTAGAGAATGTTTTATAGCCTGCTACATACTGTGTTTGATGCTGAAAGACACTGATGACTACCTAAGTGATTAGTTCCATAGGTGCACAACAATTTTATTTATAACTTTGGGCGCATTTGGATTGGCATTCTAACATGCTGCATACAACTGTCCTCTCATGGTATTGCATCTTTGCTGATTTTCAGTTTGCTCGTCTCTATCCCTTGGACCAAAAGGACATGACGCCAGCTCACCGGCCAATAGATTTCGGAGTCCCAGTACCCATGGGCGTGGAAGTTGAGACATCAGCAAGAGACTACACTCCCCCGCAATATCTCACTCTTCTCCTGACTGATCTTGGTGTTCTCACACCATCTGTTGTGAGTGATGAGCTCATTCAATTGTACCTATGATCATTTCTGTGGAAACTGTTTTCACAGATGAGGTGTTACTGCTGTTGAATCCAGGGGGTTTCCCGTCAGTTTTGGCTATATGATGTATGGCCTCTATGGTACTGATGCGACTTTTGGAATACTGAGAATAGTTGTGCACAAAAAGATAACAGTTCTGTCTGTCATGCTGTGTAGTTAGGAATAATCTGGTGGTAATTTGATAGCCATTAACGTCTTCCATTTCCACGCCAGCGCCATGGATTTGAATGGTTTTAGACTGGCCTCACGAATTCTAATTTTCCATAAACTTACACTTTTCCAGTTACCATGCCAAGTTATATGCAATGCTTGTTGATGCAACCTGCATCCACTTGGGCAAGGACATTCACAATGGTACCATTTGCCCTAGTGCAATCTGGCACAAAGTAGCTTTGTTATACAGCATTCAACCAGCATAATTCTGACAAATGTAGCAACAATGGTAGTAATGCACAGCAGGTAATAGTATTGAAAATTTATAACAGCTTTGGTGACTGTTGGATCACTCCTGACTCTGGAGATCAACGTAACTGCCTTCTACGTACGGAGGAGATAACAGTATTCAAAATTATGGGCAGTTACACGGTAGCTGAAAATCTGAAATGAAAATATATCTTCGTAAAGGAATATGTATTCATTTACCATTTACTGTTCAATATACTTGTACGTATACCGGAAACATAATTTACATAAGAACTGAGCAAGAAATTGATTAGTTGACATCATGGCAAGAAAGTACATTGACAATGACGAACAGGGATGTACGCAGGTATGCTGAGTCCAAATTGAGGTTGACTGGCTGCACATTTATCATTTGGCCACACTACACTTTACATCAGTGGCACCTAACAACAGGATAACAACGCCAGTCCAAGAGACAACGGATACTGGCATTGGTTGTACAAGGGACCTGCACCAAATCAAGAATCTCTGGTGGCGAGAATGCAAACAGCAAACCAGAGGCTCATTCAAGCAGGCAAGGCGTGCTTGTAGGCTGAAGATGCGGGGTTGGTTTTCAGTCCTTGACATTAGTGACACCCTCG
This sequence comes from Echinochloa crus-galli, assembly GCA_900205405.1. Classification (NCBI taxonomy): domain Eukaryota; kingdom Viridiplantae; phylum Streptophyta; class Magnoliopsida; order Poales; family Poaceae; genus Echinochloa; species Echinochloa crus-galli. Next base: position 998,840 of record OAMR01000161.1, read on the forward strand.
GATGATACCTGAAACCTTGCTTCAGCTTCGGCCAGACAGGGAGAGCTTACTACTTTACAGATACGCTCCTCTCCTCTTCCCTTGCGAAGAAAGAGCCTGATTTCACAACATTTACATGTTTCAGACACTGAGGAGCTGAACAGAAACAGCAGTAGAGAGTCATGTTACTCAGTGTAGCGCACCTAGTCGTGGAAGCATGAGCCATGATGTTCCCTCCAATGGGTTTGATTTGTGGCCCAGCAAACATTGCAGCACCATCCACTTGAGCCACTACTTGGTTAGTGATTACCACTGCCACTCCAAACTAGAGCCAGAAAATAGTAAGGGAAAATAAAAACAGTGAGTATACCAAATTGGCATGAGACCAATCTGCTGGTGCTACACTTGATCGGCCAGAAGTAATTCTGCAATTGTTCCGTAATTTGGTTGCAATAATTTTCCATAAAATAAGGTTGCAGTAATGTTTGCAATATCAATGTATGAAATTCAGTAGAATTAATGTTTCGTGATTGTCATTAGTGATCAAAGTAAAAGCCGATTACCTCGTCTGCTAACTTCTGAAGGCTCCTAAGAAACTTAGCCAGATGCATTTGTCTTGCTGATAGCTCCCCTCTACCAGAGAAATCAGTTCTGTATAGGGCTGTGGCACTATCCACAATCATAAGAGCAAACCTGCAGAAATAGGGCTTCAATTTAGCCATAGCAGGGGTGGGAAGCATGTGTTGGACAAAAGGTAAATGGAGTACTAAAAGCGAAAGGATATCTAGCTGGACTGGTTAGATGGTCTCAGTAGCACTCCTCACGTCTTGGGTTCGACTCCCCGTGGGAGCGAATTTCATGCTAAGGTTAAAAAAAATCCCCTCGTCTGCCACCACGCCAAAGCACAGGTCTAAGGCCCGGCCTAGGTCGTTGTAGAGGTTCGGGGGTTTTCTCAACCTGTGTGAGAAGGTCTTCTGTTAGCAAAAATGCCAGGGCCTGTCTTAAATGGAATTCTAATGTTTGAGTTTGTGAAACAATTAAGATGTCATGAAATCCGTGTCTAAATGGCTTTATGATAGGAGCTTAGAAACCTGGCACATGCCTTGTTACTTGCTACACTAGCATTGTCATACACATTCTTTCTCTAGGCAATACCACGAGGATCACCCTATCTAGAGCAAATGTAACAAATTTGGTCTGCCCTGCAAGGGCCGTGTTTGGTTCTTTTCCCAAAAAAATTTTCTCCAGAGAATCTTGCATGCATAGAGTATTAAATGATGTCTATTTGCAAAACCTTTTTAAGGATGAGTGTAATTTTGTGCGACGAATCTAATGAGCCTAATTAACCCATAATTTACTACAGATAGGTCTCACGAATTAACCCGGGGTTCTGTATGTAGTTTTGTAAACTGACTTTATTTAATACCCTTAATTAGTGGTCAAACGTGTGTGTAAAAATTTTTACCCTCCAACCAAACACTGCCAAGATATCAGTTTGAAAAGTACAGAGGTTTTGTCCAAAGAAAAACCGTGTATCTATGTCATATCCTGTTCATGAAGGTTAAAAGGCTTTAGCAAGGAAAAAAGGGCATGTGAATATGTGATATAACTCTAAAATTATCAGAAAAGCACATATGAACCAATTCACATTAAAATAACATGCAATGCCCGATTCAAATAAGCCAACTACTGAAGGTAATGTGGATTGTGAATCATGACTAATACTATTTTCTTCTGTTGTATGGGGACAATAACCGAAGTCTTTTAAAATCTTATTTAGTGCTGCTAGCTGCTTATCGGTAGCAAACTAAGCAACATGTAAACATATTGAACATCATTCCTACCTTAGTATTACCACACCTCCAAAACAATAAGTGAAATCAAAGGTACAATCTTTTTAGCAAGTACAATTTATCATTGTTGCTAGATATGTATATCTAAAGTTCAATATAAATGAACAAACTCACCTGGTCTCCACCATCATGGAAGCTGCCTGTAGCAAAAGTCTAGATTGATGATCAGTGTTATATGCTCTGGCATAAGCCACATTCTCCAGTACATCATCACCATTCAAGCCAAACCTGAAAGCAAATAAATTTTGTTTAATAGCTCAAGGATACATAGCAGTGAAGCGAAATAATATTTCAATTGCCAATTTGCCATATCACCTGTCTGCTATCTGGAGAAGTCTTTGTGGCCTGAATGTACCCTCTGCATCAATATACAAAGCCTTTCCTTCACCACCACCTTGGTCCAATGGGAGCTGCATAAGTCACTACCACATTTGTAAAACTGAGAAACAAATTACACAGCAACTGCAAGAAGAGCGGACTGATATATTTTCCTTACGCCAAAAAGCAGTAAATAGTAGGTGTTTTTCAATAAGTAAACAAGACATACTGGAGCATGTTGTTCTATAAAATGATGCCAGTATTATGATTGTGTTAACATAATATCTTAGAAGTGGTATTTCAGCGCAACACCTGACAAGTGACACAGAGTGTGTGGCACAACTGAGTCTTCCCAGAGCGAAATTCACCATAGATCTCTGTGATAGACCCAGTTTCTATTCCTCCTGTTGAAAATGGAAAACATAATTACAAATTTTTGTTATTATTTATGATATACAACAATTATGGCAGCCAGGCATTTAAAAAATAATGATAGCCAGCAGTACATTACCATCCAATATTTGATCAAGCTCTCTGGATCCAGTTGTAATCTGGATGGTCTCAAGTCTCTGCGCATGAAGTTGGCTAGCGCTAGTAAATCCTAGTGGAACCAACTTGGAAGCTGCCAGATGTTTGTGAACATTTACCACATAATTTTAATTTTATACGAAAAGAAACATGATAATGTGCTTTATAACAGAAGCAACCAGTTACTTGCCTGCTTCAATTATCTTGTCGACTTTGGCTTCACTAATCCCTTTAATTTGCAAAAGATCTTTCCTCGGAGAGTAAGCTACAGATTCAACTGTGCAGAGACCAGCATCTTTGAGCTTTTTCACATCAAGTGCAGCTATTCCAGAGGCCTGATCAATTCAGCATGTACGCCCCAATCCAAAAATTATTCTGCTGTCTATCGACAGTGGTCAGTTACAGTTGCCTATTTTGTCCTACCCCCCCCCCCCCAATTCCCATTGAGATAACACTAACAGATTGCATCGAGTTCAATAACCTACTGAAGGCATCTGCAATGAAAGATAGTGCGCCCAAGTGTCACAATGTCAATTTTCTCTGGAAAGTCGCAAAAGTAGTAGTACAAAGTTTAATTTTACAAGTGTAATTGCAGCTAATGTAGATAAATAAGTCCTTGATATTGCAGCTTCTGTTGCTAATATGCATCTTGATACATACTTAATAGTAATGCTGAAAAAGCAAGTCACGGAAAGCAGAATTTCAGAACCTATGGGCATCTTTTTGCCTACAGAGTAGGTGCACTGTAATCATAACATTTGTTTGATCATAATGGTTCAATAATGTGGTACATGTACCAAATTTCTGAACTGAATTCATATACAAGGCAAAACAATATCCGCAGCCTTTCAGATTCAAAAGAACTGACATATAGGGTGACTCAATTCTATATCTGTAGACTGTGGTGAAGAACTAAACCAGCAGAAGCACATACTTGTTATCGCTCCACTACATATCGACTCCAAATCAGTGTAAAAAACAACAAAGAACTCGAATTGGGCAATCGGAGGCCAACTTGAAAAGTGGACCACGAAAATCAGAGGGGAACACCTCCAGTCCGTTGGCATTTGTGGAATTTCCGAGGCGAAAGCAATCAGGAACATGGGGATTGGGAGGCCTCAAGAATTCCCCTGTAAATTCCCCAAATTGGGCGGAACCACTTTGGCGCCCCCCCTCCTAGCGGATCAAATCTTCGATCGAACACTCCATTTCCGCGGTTTCAGGGTGCGAAAGCATCAAGAACCTAGGGTTCCGCCCCCATGGATCCATCAACTACGAAACGGCGGAATCATCCAAGAAACTCGGTTCTTGGAGGGATCGAAGCAAGAGCCGGGAGATGGTGGCGCGGAGGCAGTCAGACCTGTAGCTGCTCGATGGGGAAGGGTCCGTGCTCCGCCGCCTCCTCCTCTGCCGGCGCCGCCGCCGCTGCTGCCGCCTTCTGGTGCACCGCCGCCGCTGCAGCCGCCTTCTGGTGGTGCGCCGCGGACGACGACATGGGCCCACTCGCAGCGACAGGAGGAGGGGACGAAGGAAGGTGGAGTTGGTTTTGGGTTCAAAACGAGGGCCCGAAGGCGGCAAAAATTATATTGGGCTTCCGCTCCCGCTTTTTCTCTTAGAAGACAGGGGCGGGCTGATATTTTAGAACGACCTGTATTTTAAAACGGAGGGAGTACTTTCTTATTTCTGAAGGAGTAAAACGGTTTGCAGAATCCTTAGGCCATGCTCCATTCTTACGAAAAAAGATCGAAACGTTGGCTCATTTGGACGGGCTTAACTGCTTATGGCATCATTCGAATTCTCAAACCTAGATTATCCTGAATAAGCACCGAGATTGTTTAAAGGGGTATTTTCTTCATGTGCACGCCAGCCACTTGACCCATCGTGAACACGTTTTCTTGAGCCATACTCTCCATCCAGAAATAACTGTCCTTTTAGCATTCAAATTTTGTCCCCAAAGTGTATTTTTAACTTCTAGGGATATGCATCCAACTAAATCAATTCACATCAATAAAACAGATGTATAGAGAAGTGCATGGAGCCAATCTAATAATTAGTTGGTGCCACTTTTTTAGTTCGAATACATGTGCTTTTATGTTGAAAGTATAAGTAATGAGAGGCAACAATATAATTTCTCATGACTAATAATATGCCTAAAATTTTCTAAAAGGATACTTATTTTAAGAGGGAGTCTTCTTAGGCTAGGGACCCTCTTGAACGCGACTAATGGTCTCAAATTAGAAGAATATCCTATGTTGCTTGAAGATTTTAGGGTAAACTTAGTCCCTACCTCTTCACCTTTAGTCCATGTTGTTTTTCCACCCCTACGTTTACCTTCCTACCCCTCACACTACCATGACTCTATCTTCATATCACTCTTCTCTTTCTACAGCTTGGAACACCTTCACTTTCCACCTTTCTCTTTGTATCAACAATCTACTCATTCCAGAATATACATCAATACCGAGGGAGATTATGGAATTCAAGACACGTACCATTGCTTTGGGACAACCTTTCTCTTCATGAGCCGCCGCTTGATTAGTCGTTTGAGGCTTTGACATAAGATATTGTTATGTGAAAACTGTAGCATAAGAAATCATGTCTCTACATTGAATAAGAAAAAAAAACATCCTACAAAGAGGCGGTCAAGGAGTTGGAGGTGCTTTGTGAGTCTGTGACATTGAATCACCAACTAGTTGACCGGGCCGTGTTTCTTTCATCCCCGGAAAAAAATTTCCAAAGGGAATCTTGCATGCATGGAGTATTAAATGAAGTCTATTTGCAAAACCCATTTAAGAATGAGTGCAACTTTGCCCGACGAATCTAATGAGCCTAATTAGTCCATGTTTTGCTACAGTGATGCTACAGTAACCATTCTCTAATCGTGCGGTCAAAGGCCTCATTAGATAGGTCTCGATAGTTCAATGTTGTGAAATTAGTTTTGTAAACTGAATTTAGTTAATACCCTTAATTATTGGTCAAAGGGACAGGAAAATTTTTTCCCAACTCAAAGAAACACGGCCTTGAAGGTGTTTGGGGGCACCTGGCGTGTTAGTCATGTGCGTCTCATGGTCTTTAGCACTACTCAGAGGGTGCTTGGATCCATGGGACTAAAATTAGTCTGACTAAAATTAGTCTCTTTGGGAGGCTAAAATTCCAAGCACCCCTGACTAAAGAGAGGCTAAAACTAGTCTTGAGGCTAAAATCCTGACATTAGTCCTCTCTCTCCTCATTTAACTCCCCTCATTTAACACAACCATCCCCTCCTATTCGCTGACGCGTGTGGGAATGCGACATGGGTCATAGAGATTAGGGGAGAGGGGGGATAATAAATACTCATTTAGTCTCTTTAGTATTTGGATCCAAGCATAGGTGAGACTAGCAAGTTTTAGTCAGACTACTTTTAGTCATGGGACTAAAGGTATCCAAGCACCCTCTCATACTTGCATCATTGCATTTTATTATTTTCCATGCATTGCTCAAATTTGCTAATGGTTTTTTCAATTAAATTGCAATTTATGGAATAATGTTATACATTGCTAATTTTCATAGTTAAATACAAATAAAAGGAGCATGATATGAAAACATCGAACATTTGCAAATTCATGTTTATGTTTTCAAGCAATTCCTTTCTTAATGTTGTCAATGACTTAAGGAGAAACAAGTTCAAATTTCAATGCAAATAGCTCACGATGTTAAAATCTGTAGGTACTTCTATAAGTCATGATGTCGTGTTTGACTTTTGTTAAAATTAAATTTTTGACGAAATATTTGAATTTTTCCAAATATCAAATCTGATAGTGTGAAATATACTCTTTAACCTAGATATAACTCTGATGCGTTAAAACAGTGTTAACGTGTCTAAAAATACAGTCAAACTATGGTCAAACAATTTTTCTCAACCCCACATTTTTCTCAACCGTAAATGAAATTTGCTAAGTCCAAATTGCAATTTTGAAACTTTTTTTTGCTTCATTACTTGACTGTGGGCGGATGTAGCCCATGAATTGAGTAAGGATCTGCTAGCTATTGGCTTCTTCAGCTACAGTGAACCATACCCAAACTCAATTTAAACAAGGGAATAAATGAGTAGGGGTATGTGCCCTCACTGGGCCTAATGTAGGTCCATTCCTGGACTTGGGCCTTGTTTAGATCCTAAATTTGCACCCCCAAAGTTTACTATGAAAGAAAGAAGATTTCCATCACATCAAAATGTCGGTACATGCATGTAGTACTAAATATAGATAAAATCAAAAACTAATTGCACATCATTTTGAACCTAATTAATCAATTTTTGAATATTTTTTCACACATACAAACGAAATGCTACAGTGCCGCACGCACTCCAAAAGACCAAAATTTGGCTCCTAATTTTAGGAACTAAACAAGGGCTAAGTATTGGTATGGTTCAAATTTTATGCCAAAATGTAAGTATTTCTAGGGATAAGATAAAACTAAATGGGTTGGTGGGGTGGTGGAGAGTTGGTGGGTAGTATAAAATGAAGGGGTATAGAGGTATTTTAGCGGTTCTACTATTTTTTGCATTTAAATTGTTCAAATGCTTATATTGTGGGACGGAGAGAGTAGATCTTTTTACGGGTAGAGAGGAAGATTTAGTTTTTTGCTCTCTCCGTAGAGTACGTACGTTTAGTTTTTTTACGTAGAGTACGTACGTTTAGAAAGATTTACGTTGTTTTTTGCTCTCTCCGTACTCTCTCCGTAGAGTACGTATGTTTAGAAAGATTTACGTCGTTTAGTTTTTTTTCCGGTCTCCGGATGCTCGTCGGCCAAAGCCCGCCGCTTCATTTAAAAAAAAACGAAAAAAGGCCGCCGCTTCGGGTTCTCCGTTCTCGGAAGTCGGAACCGATACACCGAAGCCTTTAAAAAAAACTCCTCGGTCCATACGAAAGGAAGAAGGAAAGCCGTCGCTTCGGTTCTCTTCTCTCGGTATAAGAAGATAGGGTCCGATGGACCCCCCTCGGCACATGCATGGAGTACTAAATGTAGATGAAATCAAAAACTAATTGCACAGTTTTGTTGTACTTTGCGAGACGAACATTTTGAGCCTAATTAATCAATGTTTGGACAATTTTTCACAAATAAAATGCTACAGTGACACGCACATTAAGACGCTAAATTTGGCATCTAAACAAGGGCTTGACCGAAATCAAAGCTAAGTATTGAAGCACTATTCTTGGTGTATAGAGTCGTGGTGATGTTGGTCAAAGTTTTGCAGACCTAAGTGTTTACAACTCTAGCTAGTCTGAGGTAGTTGAATTTCATCAAACATCTAAACTCTAAATTCGTTTGAAACCATGTGTTTGACTCAAGTTTGGCCGCGTCTACCTTTTCAACATGTAATAACCAAAGTTTTTGTATAAGTTTTGTAGCACTATGAACCATGTAAAGTCTTTGTTGCATTTTTGAGCAGTTGACAAGCAAAATTGATGAAACTTTTGGGTTAAAGTCATCACTTTGGAACGGTTCGGTCTCCCATGCGTCTGGCCACGACAAAGCTTGTGAGCCATGTAGTCGCCGTCTTTGTGCACAGACACGTTGGCCACCGCTCTAATGCTCGCCTCCCCCACCCACAATCGTTAGATTCACGCACCTTTCCCACTCATGCCAGCACGCATTCACCAGCCAAATTCACCAAAGTTCATCTTTGGTCAATTCCACTAGCTTGTTGTTGACACCAAAATTTGGTAATGCACCAGAGACGGAGCTGGTGCTGATAAACATACACGATGAGCCGATGAAAGTTAAGGATGATATGACCGATGATTGTATAGAGAAGCCGGTGGGGTTCAAGATGCCACATCCAATGACTTGTGCTATGAGAGGAGTCATGACGTCATGAAGACCGAGCTTTGCTCAATGTGGATTTTTGTAAATATATTAGTTTATTTCTTTTTCATTAAGTTTGTGTTGACACAAAAAATCGGGTTATGATTTTCATGGAATGAGACACGTTGTAGGCTTGGGAAACTGCTTCACTTTGGCTAATCTTTGAGATTCACGACGTGGCAATCAAATTGACAAGGAGAAAATATCAGTATTTTTAGTAGGAACAAATCGGCTAGTTTTTCAAGATGTCCTAGCATGGGAGTTGAACCATTGGATATAATTCTTAATTGTAATAATATGTAAATTTAAGCATTAACATGCTTTCATTGGCTACGACAACTGATTCAATCTTTAGGCATTATTTATTTTAAATATTTTCCATAAATAAATACATCAAACTAATAGAAATGAAACTATAGATTTTCTTCACTATCATTGGATTGGATCTAACCGAGACAACAAAAATAGCAGGGCGATAGATTAACTAATACTAGGCCGATGAATCTAAATAAAGAAGCAAATGAAAACCAATTGAAGCCTAAGAAAACATCATCTATAACTTACAAGCTAAATTATAGTTTCTATAATAGAATTTATTATGTAACAATTAATTAGATTGGATCACAATTCACAAGTACACGATAACTTATCAAATATTCAAGCCGATAGAGCTTAAATTAAGATGTGATATGGGTGGATTTTTACTAACAAAAACTTAGCAAGAAATCAAAATATGCAGCATTATGCCAGTCTGAGTGGAGGTTTCACGGGAGTTTCATGGCATTTAATGTGCTGATGTGGCAGAGAAGAGAGAGTGGAGAGTTTCATGGGATGTGAGAGAAGTTTCATCACCATGAAACTCATCTGGCATATTTACCTAGTTTCTGATCTAGATAACTGTGCGATAAAATGCTGCACTGAGACTGGCCTTACAAACACGTGAAAGATAAAATCTGATAACTTTGAATACAATAGATTTTCGGTTGGCTTAAATGACCCCATCCGGAAAACCATTTATATAGGCGGTCCATAACGTGTCACCCTGGCGGACTGCTCAATCAATTGCATTACTGACTGCCTATGCAGTAAAAGTGGGCGCATATACGGAAATAATTTTTGTAGTATTAAAGACTAAGACTTCTTAGTCGGAAATCAGATTATAGAAAGGTGTTTCACTGTTTGATGATTTTATGAGTGACTTACTGCTTGTCTCCAAAAGGAGAGCGTGTGAAATTTGTGGACAGCGGCGCCAATGAAGATTATGATCTTTCTTTCTATGGTTGCTTGACGGGAAGGAAATTTGTTTTGACTCTAAGATAATTTTTATCAGAGCATCATGCTAGACCAGTGATAAGAAATGTTATCACTGTGATCAAATGGAATCGGCGAATCACTTGATCTTATAATAATGTCCAGTACGTTGATATGCTTTAGAGTGTACATTCTGATTCTTAAAGAAGTTGAGCATTTATCTTTTCTCATTTTTCGAATCTAGAACTCATTTTGTATTTGCGCATGCCTGCGCACCACATAGACATGTTTTTATGTGGCCTTCTATGCCGCAGCATATCAGACGCAAGGGCCGCCCTTTTCGAACTCTTTTTTATGACAAAAGCCACTGTGCTTCAAATAAAAGGCGCACAGAGCCAAATTTGATCTTCATAAAAATAAAGGTAGCATAAACATTAGCAACAAATTCATGGTACTTATGTATATGTATGAGATGACCGCAAACATTTTGTGATATATCTATCTTCAAGGGTCGTTGCTGCCAATAGCTTTCTGAAGAGCTTCCGTGATCATCCCAGGCGCAACGGCAGCAGAACCGGCAAACTGCAACAATTAATTCCCACGAATCGATCGGTAAACCAAACTCAATCATATATTGAGTAGAATAACAGTACATGGAATCTGAACAATGTTGCATCGCCAGCAATATATATACCTGAGCTCGTACCTTGAGTTAGGGGTGGTAAAGGGCCCTCACTTTTGTACTAGAAATTTTAAGGATCAGGCCGGATTAGGGCCGGGCCAAAATAATACTAGTTTTTGAGCTAAATTTTGTTAGGGCCAAGTTAGATTGTGAAGGAACAAACGGGCCATGATCCGTTACCACCCCTACCTTGAGTCCCATGAGGCCATTGATCAGCGTGGACGACTGAACTGAGAGAACGTCCAAATGGAGGCTCTTGACGGCGTCGAACACTCGCGCCATCAGCTTCTCCTTCCACCGGCACTGCACGTCCAGGAGCACCTCCTTGTCCGCGACGGTGATGCTGATGACGTTGCTCGGGCAGGGCGGCTGCTCCTTCTGGCGCTCGCCGGCGTCGAGCTCCGAGACCTTCTTCCTCTTGGGGCCGCGACAGACCTTGTTCTTATTATTAGCTCCGACGACGATGACCTCGTCGTCATGGCGCCTCAGCAAGCCTGCTGCTGCAGCGGGTGACGACATGCTGAGCTGCTTGCTGGATTGATCCAGCTCTTGCACCCTTCGCTCAAGCTCTTTGAGGTAGGCTATGGTCTCTGCAAGGATGGATGCTTTGTCCACCTGCAGCAACCAAGTTTAAGCCCCAGCTCCAGCTGGTTAGAGATATATACACACTTGCATTACGTACTAGATCACTCACCTTACGAGTGGACGGGATCAGTGACTTGAGCATATACATATACATATACATATACATATACATATACATATACATATACATATACATATACATATACATATACATATACATATACATATACATATACATATACATATACATATACATATACATATACATATACATATACATATACATATACATATACATATACATATACATATACATATACATATACATATACATATACATATACATATACATATACATATACATATACATATACATATACATATACATATACATATACATATACATATACATATACATATACATATACATATACATATACATATACATATACATATACATATACATATACATATACATATACATATACATATACATATACATATACATATACATATACATATACATATACATATACATATACATATACATATACATATACATATACATATACATATACATATACATATACATATACATATACATATACATATACATATACATATACATATACATATACATATACATATACATATACATATACATATACATATACATATACATATACATATACATATACATATACATATACATATACATATACATATACATATACATATACATATACATATACATATACATATACATATACATATACATATACATATACATATACATATACATATACATATACATATACATATACATATACATATACATATACATATACATATACATATACATATACATATACATATACATATACATATACATATACATATACATATACATATACATATACATATACATATACATATACATATACATATACATATACATATACATATACATATACATATACATATACATATACATATACATATACATATACATATACATATACATATACATATACATATACATATACATATACATATACATATACATATACATATACATATACATATACATATACATATACATATACATATACATATACATATACATATACATATACATATACATATACATATACATATACATATACATATACATATACATATACATATACATATACATATACATACCTTGGCCAAGATTGCGCGGGGGAAGGTTTTGCTGTCGGCGAGGTGGGCGTTGTGCAGCCAGACGTGCTCATTCCTCGCCAAGCTCTTGCCCGGCAACCCTTGGCCAGGCCGGAAGGCGTAGGTCATGGAGATCACGTAGAACCACTCGGTGTCGCCGAGGTCCTCCGGCGACAGCGCGGCGACGGGCCGCGGCCGCGCGGCGCGGTGGCCTCCGCCGCCGCCGGCCAGCTGCAGGGACTCGTAGAGCTCCCGCAGCTGCTCGCTGCGCTGCAGGGCGAGCTGGTCGGCCGTCAGCCTCGACGTCGAGTTTGTCACCTTCCTCGTCTTCACCTCGCCGTTGTAGAACCCGTCCTTCCATGTCAGAATCCTGCGTCACGCAGGGCAAGTTAATAAGTCTCTTCAGTTAGGGTCTTAGGGACCATGGGTGTTTATTTTCCAAATCATTGACAGTTTGACACTACCTTCCTTTTTAGGAAGGTTTTATTTACTATTGTGGCAACAAGATTCAGGAAAACCCGTAAGACTGTCGCTAGCTACGTACGGTGAGCTAGACCTTTTGTTTGAGTTCTAAAATGAGAGTCCTAGCTTTTGATGGGCGGACAATTTCTTCTTGGTTTTGCACCGAAACTAATTTTTTTGTAGAGTCCGGCATGTACATTTCTTCACTGCGGGATTCATACGGTTATTAGTCGTCCGGCGTGTACTTTGTTCCGTGTGTCTGTGCCATATCATTCGGCGCATAGCAATTCTCCTCCATTACCAACTGCAACCTGTCTGTGTGGCTGACATGGCGGTTCGTACGGCATGTAGCTAGACTGCATGTATAATGCCTTCTCCAACTGAGCCAAATATAGTGGGCTCAAAATATATCATGAATAGCGGATAGGGAGTTAGCAAGGGATTGGCACCGATCATCTCCAAAGACTCTTTATATCTTTTTTAACTTACAGAAATAGAGATTTTAGTAAAAAAACACTCTCCAGTAGCCTCTTAAATTGGATATCCAGATATAGATATTCTCTATTTTGAATTTCTCGCTAGCCAAAGATGGAGTGAGATGGCTCTCTAGACTGCGCAGAACATATAGAAAAGCTTCTAGAAAGTATAAAGATATAGAAAATAATTTTTACTCAAATGACTATTCAAATGATGATTTAGAGAGTATATTTTAGATAGGCTCTTGGAGATGCTCTTATAGCGTGTAGCATGAAGAGTGTGCGTTCTCCCGGCGCCTCCTCTCCGACATGACGTGGTTCCTGACGATGCCACTTTCTTGTGTTTGTGTTCTCGTCACGCTGCTCCAGTCATCACCATTATTTCTCACCCAAGCTCTGCCGCCGGCCACAACTTTCTTCAGCAGCTTCTGTGGCTGCATGCCGGTAGCTTTCATCACTGCCATGTCATCAGTGTCCGATCTCGCCCACGGTGTGAAACTCGTCAGACGACAGCCATCAGCAGGCGTGCTCAAAGCAGTGTGGCCTGCATCTTCAGTAGCCGCCCGAGGAGCCGGTGCCGGAGAAGGCGGAGCTTCAAGAAGCCCTTCCATGGCGATCCAGTCGTCGTCAAGAGGCTGCACGTCAAGTCCCTCGCAGAGGCTGTAGAGCTCGTCGATCTCCATGGCGACTTCACCGAAGTCGGCATCGGGTAGGTTTTCACCTAAGAATCTGGCTAGCTCGTGCTGCTCCTCGGAGACGATCACTGGCTCCATGGCTGCAGTGTGATCGATGTCCTCGAACATAATGTTGTCAGTGGCTTCTTCTCCGGTGCCGTCGTCAGTAGACGGGCTGGAGTTTGGCTCCTCCGTGCACGCCGGGAACTGCAGCTCAAGGAAAGGTGTGGTGGCGCGGCTGACCAAATCAGGGTCCTCCAAGACCTGCATGCCAGCAGCACTTTGTCTGGTGAAAAAGACGATGTTTTATTTGACAGTCATCAGGAAACGCACAATGCGCACAAAAACTTTGCTCACCGTAGCGTATAATTCATTTTTTTAATAATAGATATAAATAACCGGCCTTGACTAAAATGGCTATAGCCTAATATATACATATAATTCATGGATGCATGTTTATAAAACATATATATCCACATGTATTTGGTTTCACTAGCTAGTTCTTCTGCCTTGTTTATTACAACAAATCTTAGAAGAATTGCTGTGGTTTCACCTTCATGTTATACTTCATCGGATAGTAGTAATTCAGATAGCGCCATGTTAGAGTGAATGAGCTTACCAAATCAGTGGTCCCCAGCTCAAGCACGCCACCCATGAGGGGCATGCAGACGATTGTCTGTAAAACAAAAAAACAAGAAGATAATCAAGACGCAAATCTGGAAATTAGGTAGACCCGACCTCTGAACTGCGTAATCTTTTTTTTTGAGACAATCTGCGTAATCTTTATGTAGTCAATGATTCAAAAATTGTAACATAAGTAACCTATCTATACCTGAATGGACGCACTCTGCTTGAATAAATCCATGCCGGCATCATGATCACATACCAAGAAACAATCAAGTCAACCATCTAAAGAGAGCATATACATATACATATACATATACATATACATATACATATACATATACATATACATATACATATACATATACATATACATATACATATACATATACATATACATATACATATACATATACATATACATATACATATACATATACATATACATATACATATACATATACATATACATATACATATACATATACATATACATATACATATACATATACATATACATATACATATACATATACATATACATATACATATACATATACATATACATATACATATACATATACATATACATATACATATACATATACATATACATATACATATACATATACATATACATATACATATACATATACATATACATATACATATACATATACATATACATATACATATACATATACATATACATATACATATACATATACATATACATATAACCTTCCTCGTCTTCACCTCGCCGTTGTAGAACCCGTCCTTCCATGTCAGAATCCTGCGTCACGCAAGTCAAGTTAATAAGTCTCTTCAGTTAGGGTCTTAGGGACCATGGGTGTTTATTTTCTAAATCATTGACAGTTTGACACTACCTTCCTTTTTAGGAAGGTTTTATTTACTATTGTGGCAACAAGATTCAGGAAAATCCGTAAGACTGTCGCTAGCTACGTACGGTGAGCTAGACCTTTTGTTTGAGTTCTAAAAATGAGAGTCCTAGATTTTGATGGGCGGACAATTTCTTCTTGGTTTTGCACTGAAACTAATTTTTTTAGAGTCCGGCATGTACATTTCTTCACTGCGGGATTCATACGGTTATTAGTCGTCCGGCGTGTACTTTGTTCCGTGTGTCTGTGCCATATCATTCGGCGCATAGCAATTCTCCTCCATTACCAACTGCAACCTGTCTGTGTGGCTGACATGGCGGTTCGTACGGCATGTAGCTAGACTGCATGTATAATGCCTTCTCCAACTGAGCCAAATAGTGGGCTCAAAATATATCATGAATAGCGGATAGGGAGTTAGCAAGGGATTGGCACCGATCATCTCCAAAGACTCTTTATATCTTTTCTAACTTACAGAAATAGAGATTTTAGTAAAAAAACACTCTCCAATAGCTTCTTAAATTGGATATCCAAATATAGATATTCTATATTCTGAATTTCTCGCTAGCCAAAGATGGAGAGAGATGGCTCTCTAGACTACGCAGAACATATAGAAAAGCTGCTAGAAAGTATAAAGATATAGAAAATAATTTTTACTCAAATGACTATTCAAATGATGATTTAGAGAGTATATTTTAGATAGGCTCTTGGAGATGCTCTTATAGCGTGTAGCATGAAGAGTGTGCGTTAAGTATACATGTAATTTGTATATATCTCATGACTTCCTCTGACAATAAAAATAGCATATTCAACTAATATTTTGGTATATAGAAGCATAACTTGCATATAGAATTAGGTATAATAATATATATAACAGAAGTTTAAATAACATAATTGTGACTGCTTTCATAGGATTTTTTCCGTGACAGGCTTATGCCCGTTTCCATTTCATTACAAAACCGAAATACAGGGGTTCAGACACAGAAGCAAGAGTTTGTAAATGGCCTACATACCTAGGGCGTCATATTCTTTCGCACTCTACTTGCATGCTTGTTAAATGTTAACGCGATGGTTAAGCAAACGTCATTGAATGGTAAAGTACTTTTTTCTATAGCTAAAATATGCATGTAATCCCTGTATATCACTGTAGAGCATAGTTATTAAGACCGGACCGGTCATCGAACCGGTAGAGGTCTCGGTTCAATGGTTCGATGGTCCAACCGTTGTAAACCAGTTGAACCGCCGGTTCAATAGTATTAAACCGTTACATTGAACCGGCCACAAATACTTTGAACCGGTGCCTAGATATATATATGGTAATTAACATAATAACTATACATATTACATAGTTAATTATCAGAAAAATAAGCTCATAAATAATACAATTATATAACTATATTAGTTGCATTTCAATTTCAACCTTTGGACCACGAATTCACGAAAAAGATGAACAGACACCACAAATGCACGACTAAATTAAAGTACCAAACAAGTGAAAAAGAACAAAAGTGCTCTTTCTAACACCCATCTGACCTGCAACATCCAAGCAAGCCTAGTCTCTAAAATCAGTAAAGCATGCACACTGCATTTACTCAAATCGAATTATTTTAGACATACCTGTAACTCTGTAAGTATGTAACTCTTGCATTGCAGTGTGCTTCCTATGTGCGCGATGCAAAAGTGCAGAACAGCTAGAGGTTACTTTAAGGCCTTGTTTAGATGTTAGAATTGGGAGGGTGAATTTGGGAGTGTGATGTCACTTCGTAATCATTGCGTCACTGTAGCATTTCGTTTGTATTTGTGAAAAATTGTCCAAAAATTGATTAATTAGGCTCAAAATGTTCGTCTCGCAGAGCACAACCAAACTGTGTAATTAGTTTTTGATTTCATCTACATTTAGTACTTCATGCATGTTATGACATCTTGATGTGATGGGGAATCTTCTTTTTGCATAGTAAATTTGGGAGTGGAATTTGGGATCTAAACAAGGCCTAAAAGAAAAAAGAACAGCCAGGGGAGTGGTCAGGCCTGCAGGGGCACAGGCGCACACTGCACAAGGAAGCAGCAGGGCCGCCGCTCGCATGCGGAAGGGTGCAGAAGCACTAAAGCGAGGCGCACATGCAGATCAAATAAAAAACCGTCCCGGTTCGCATGGAACCGTCCGGTTCACCGGTTCCACTAAAAACCGGCCGGGTCATCCGGTTTTTTCCGGTTCAATTGCTTGAATGGTCTTTTAAGCGAACCGAACCGCTGGAGGCTCTGGTTCGGTCTTTTACCGGTCCAACCGCCGGTCCGGTCCGGTTCTAATAACTATGCTGTAGAGAGATTCTATCTTCCTTCAAGATTCGATAAATATATAACATAATAATACATACTATACTATCCCTTACCCTGTGCCAGTGCTTGAAACTGACCAAAAGATGGCGTAACTCCATTTGATGCTCCTCACAGCTGCAGCGAGGTGGTTCCTGAATTGCTTATTCCCAGGCTGTAGTTCTTCCTGAACCGGAGAAGCCGCCATATTGTCCATATACTCGATCTTTTAGTTCGCTTCACACAGGAACCAGCAGTATGGTTCTAATAAGATCCATGGTGATCAGATTTAAACTCATGAAGATGGAATATTTACTTTGTGCACAGCATATACCTAAGCATAGACCAAGCTAAGAGCTATGAGAGAAACACAAATGCATCGTCCGTACACTATGCTAGAGAATGGTGGAGCTGAGCACTGCGTATATATACACATGAATCAGGCTGTGTTCTCTTGCCGATTCGGGAGCACCCGAATTGGGTCTGCGCGCACTATAGCATTTCGTTTGTATGTGCGAAAAATTGTCCAAAAATTGATTAATTAGGCTCAAAATATTCGTCTCGCAGAGTACAACAAAACTGTGTAATTAGTTTTTAATTTTATCTATATTTAGTACTCCATATATGCTATGACATTTTGATATGATGGAAATCTTCTTTTTTATAATAAATTTGGGAGTGGAAATTCTGGATCTAAACATGACCTCAATGCATATTATATTCCATAAATATTTAAACCCAAAGACCTGTAGAGTCCCAAGTGGCAGGGCAAGACAGCAACGCATGCGCCGCATGCATTAATTAAGGTTAGGCCCAGCCCATGACTTTTTGTTGCCGTATTAATGTCCAATCAATCAAGGAGGTGTGTGACGACAGTCGGTGAGAGCAACGGAAGAGGTAATTCCCATGCATATACGGATACGCCATTTTTAGCGTAATATGAATATGCTATACATTTTATATTTGCTTTATGGGTAATCCCACTAAGATTCATGCAAACTAAGTAATATCGGAGCAAATGTGGTCTTGATTTTATACTATTCTCGATATTGCCAGTGTTCTTAGTCAACTAAATTCATATATATATATATATACATATATATATATATA
>OAMR01000161.1:1017660-1040654 GCA_900205405.1 Echinochloa crus-galli
CATCATTAATTTTTTTTACACAAAATTATTTGGAAGGATATCGATGTACTCCGTATATCTGAATGAATCAAGTAAATAATTTTTTGTTGATATCCGTATCTGTAAAACATTTGGATTGCATTCAGATTATATTTTAAAGCATGAATAAATGAATGTGGAAAAAAAATCAACATCTCACTGTTAATTACTCGACCAGTTTGCATATAATAAGGCAACCCTTGTCTTCTATTCAGCATAAATCTCATAGTTTTTTTTGGAAGAAATAGCCATGCTCTTATATTAGTGCCTCAACAAAATTCCTAGGTGTCTATAACAAGGGTACACAAAATAGGTTTTTACTTTTTACAATTACTTTAAAAATAACAAGATCGAGATGCCACTGTTTATAACATGAGAGGGTGAAGTTCTAAAAGTTCTCTAGAGTTCTAAAAGCTGTAGAAGAAAATGCTTGAAGATTACGTTGTACTCCCTCCGTTCCAAATTATAGGTCGTTTGATTTTTTTCAGTTCAAGTTTAACCGGCTCGTCTTATTCAAAATTTTGTGCAAATCATATTTTTTGTGGTGGTTTACTTTATTAATAAACATTCTTCAACAATAGCCGGTCAAACTTAACCTAGGAAAAGTCAAACAACCTATAATTTGGAACGGAGGGAGTATAAAAGAAGCTGGGTACATGTAGATTAGTAGGTATATATTAGAGATGCAAGTGGGTATCCAATAGGTTTTTTGGGTCAGCCACTCTAATTCATTTTACTTCTAAATTATTTACATGGCATACCATTCTAGTTCATTTTTCTAAGTTTTGGGTCGACCCAATGGCCCAAAAACATAAATACTTGCATCCCTAGTATATATCCAACCGATCGATGGAACTCTAGGTCATGACGTCTCCAGTGTGTATACCTATTGCATGCCATGCTTGCGAGTCGTCAAGTGGTAGAGTAAACGTGTGCAAGGCTCCTCCACCCTTTCTGGCTTGTATATGCCCGTCTCACTAGAAGTCTCGCACGTGGAAGGAGGCTAAGAACCACACACATAGTGTGCAAGGAGGCTAAGAACCACACACATATTCCTTAGTCTTTTTCATTTTACGCGCCTCTTATATTATTGAAAGCTGGGAACAATCATTGCATGGTTTTATACTGTGAAACAGATACTCTCGAGGCCATCGATATACGTACATTGTGAAATGGAAGTTCTTTTAAAGTAAACTTTAGTTTTTTACAAACGCGCTTGGTGACTACGGCAATCGAATAAGGGTGATAGGAAAAATGGAATGAAAATTAAGGTGCTAGAATGACTTATATTTATATTTTAGAGTAGAGGGAATACGTGAGTAACGATGTACTACACATAATTTAATCCATTCTTCTCTTTATGGAACATGACATGGAAAAGGCTCAGAATATGAAGTTTCTACTTTATGCATTTGAGCAGTTATCAGGTCTGAAAATCAATTCTCATAAAAGTCAAATATTTTGTTTTGGTGAAGCGAAAAATTACGAGACCCAGTACACAACATTATTTGGATGTAATTCGGGCTCGTTTCCAATGACATATTTGGGTATTCTGATTCATTACAAGAAATTGTCGAATGCTGACTGGAGAAAGGTAGAAGAGCGATTTGAAAAACGACTTAGCAGTTGAAAGGGCAAAAATTTGTCAATGGGGGGACGACTGACCTTGATTAACTCGGTGCTTAGTAGTCTACCCATGTACATGATGTCCTTCTCTTTGAAGTACCAAAGGGGGTCCTTAAAAAACTGGATTACTTCCGCCCTCGTTTTTCTGGCAGAGCGATGAACACAGAAGGAAATACCGTTTAGCTAAATGGGACATCCTATGTCAACCAAAAGAACTAGGTGGACTAGGGATTCATAATCTAGATATAAGAAACACAGCATTACTTAGCAAATGGCTTTACCGCCTCCTAAAAACGGATGGCGTGTGGCAACAAATTTTGCGAAACAAATATCTAGATACAAAACCATTAACACAAGTACAATGAAAAAATGGGGATTCACACTTTTGGGCTAGTCTAATGAAAGTTAAACGGGTCTTTCTTCGTTTTGGGACTTTTATTATTAAGGATGGATCACAAATAAGATTCTAGGAAGATAGATGGTTGGGCAATAGAGCTTTGCGCGATCAGTATCCTGTCCTGTACAACATAGCCCGTCGAAAACAGGATACAGTAGCCGAGGTATTGGGCACCAAGCCACCTAATCTCTCTTGGCGTAGAGATCTTATTGGAAACAAGTTAGCAATGTGGAACAACTTGTTGCCAAGAATTGCTAATATTGTTTTAGGCCAAGATGTAGATGATTTTCACTGGAACCTACATCAGAACGGTGAGTTCTCGGTGAAATAAACTAAAGGCCCCTTTAAAGATTAAAATTTTTCTCTGGTACATTCGAAAAGGGGTTATCTTAACAAAGAACAATTTAGCTAAACGCAATTGGCAAGGCAGTTTGAAGTGTTGCTTCTGCCATAAATATGAAAGTATCGAACACCTATTCTTTGAATACCGGTTTACTCGTATGGTCTGGACTACTATTAAAATAGCATGTGGTCTTTCACAGCCCCGTAGTGTGGCAAATATATTTGGCACTTGGTTAACGGGGATTCGTAATGACCTCAAACCTTTAGTGTTATTGGGAGCTGCAGCTACTTGTTGGTCTATATGGCTATGCAGGAATGCGGTGATTTTTGAAAATAAACATAACTCTTTTTTGCAGGTTATCTTCTCAATTGCTCATTGGCTTCGTAGGCTATGCTTCAGAAGCCGGCTACACAACATTTGGTGATAGCGGCATCTCAGTGCTTGGCGCAGACGGCCAGGGACTTTTTTACCCGGGCACGTGGGTGACGATCTAGTCTTCGGATTGATAGTTATTAGAGTGCTCGTTAATTTTCTCTTTATCTTGTAAGGCTATGTGCAAACTTTGCAGAGGCCGGGAGTCTTTCAAGTTCAGTTGTATCACCTTGATGTAACGATCTTGAAATTAATAAAACTTCCCATTTCGAAAAACATAATTTAATCAAACTCACTAATTTCGCTTGCTATAATTTAAAATGTAATGATAGGTGTGCATCGTTGCCTAATCTCCCATCAACACTGCATGAAATCCAAACAATAATACGTACAAGGAGACCGATTCAGGAAAATAAGCGGAAAGTTTTTTTTGTGGGAACACTGCGCTTGAGAACATAAGGTATAGCCTTGTGTTAGTGTTCAAGTTCAGTCTACACAGGGTGGACACAGATTTTGAATAGTTTTCGATCAAACTTGTATACACCGAAACTAATTAGAAAATATGTAGCTCCAAAACGTTTGTTTTTATTTGGTTAATTAGCTACGGGATAGGGATAAATTATTGAGTTTAAATGACAAAATACGTATAAAAACAAAGGAGCAATCAAGGAGCATCATATATAATATGGGGGCAAACAATGTAATGTTATACCATTTTTACCTCTATCTCACAAGTACATTTGTGGCCGAGAAACATGTCACGTATGAATTAGCATGCTCACAGATCCTATATAGCAAGACAAAGTCTGATGACATGCAGCTCTCCCAGCACTAGCTCATGTGCCAAAAATTTTCAATCAAGTTGATTGTGACGGAGGAACACTAGCTATATAACAAGTCAATTTCTCCACCAGCCAGATCCTGCTGATGCTAGCTACAAGAGTAATGGCTGGAGGTTGGCGTGGCCCCTGCATATATTTATGCGACATAACTGCTTAACTGATCAACTGATGTTACACCGATGATATGACAATATAAAATTTATTTCATATGTGAACAGTATTGTTGGGGGTATCATCAGCCTCTCCAAACTGTTTTGCTCCGGACCGTTGGAAAGTGTCCAAATAATACACAAACTCAGTTGGCCATACCAGAGGGCAACATATATATCTTCTCTATTGATGACTACAAGGGGTATCTGTGAATCTTCTCTTTTCACGACTACAAGCTAAGGGGCATTAACAAATGCAGTAAATTTGTTATACCATATAATAAGGGCTCTATAAATGTATCGCCTGCTTGCCAATGGACACCACCTACAATAGCCTTTAGATGGCATTTAAGGCCGTGTTCTCTTGCCCATTCGGGAGCACCCGAATTGGGTCTGCGACGCACTGAATTGGGTCTGCGACGCACTGTGCACAATAAATACGCACTGTAGTATTTCATTTGTATGTGCGAAAAATTGTCCAAAAATTGATTAATTAGGCTCAAAATGTTCGTCTCGTAGAAAAACAAAACTGTGTAATTAGTTTTTTAATTTTATCTATATTTAGTACTCCATGCATGCTATGATATGACATTTTGATGTGATGGGAATCTTCTTTTTGCATAGTAAATTTGGGAGTGGAAATTCTGGATCTAAACAGGGCCTAAATGCGCTAAACGACTATTTGGACGACAAACCATTAAAAGGAGGAACATGACTCGCCTCTTCCTTTTAAGCGCGCTACTCCGTAATTTACACACATCACATTCTCCAAACAGGACAAAATGTGACCTGTCGCAGCCGAGACATAAACGGAAATCACACCTAGCTGGAAAGCTTTGTTTTCCTATATCTAATTTACACACATCACATTCTCAAAAAGGACAAAATGTGACCTGTCGCAGCCGAGACATAAAAGAAAATCACCACCTGGAAAGCTTTGTTTTTCTATATCGATCTAATGTGTTCGTGACTCCTCCAACAAGCAGGCCAACACCGGGCACCGGCATCCCATGGGCCACGTCTGCCTAGGCGGCATCGCAGCGAACAGGAGATTCAGGAAGGTAAGAAGACATGCGACAGTGACCAGGACCATAAAACCAAGAAGACATGAAGGTGAGGTAGGAATTTTGCACTAACACGGGCCCTATATGCTAACCGACTCCAGATGATGCCCGGATTGATCTTTGATTTTTATTATGAATGACGATTAATATGGTTCATCACACTGATGAACCATATTAATCGTCATTCATAAATAAAACCACTAGATGGAGACAAAATATGGAATTATGGATTTGAGAGTTCTAAGTGATAGTGATCTCTACACTGGCTTTCAAGATTCAATTCCTACATTTTTTATTTTATAGGTTTGAAGAAATTATGAGATGAAATCGATATTGAATCTACTAATGCTAGAAGAAACTACATATGTTCCATCACTAACATTTGTTGTTGTTAGTGACTTCCATCTACTAATGCTAGAAGAAACTTTTTAGATAATAATAATATATACAAATTGTTCCAAAGTAACATATTTTTGATGTACCAATATTTACTGTTAGTATTTTACACATAATTTTATCATTTTTATTGCTACTAATATTAACAGGGCCTCATATTTTTATTTTGCCCTGGACCCCTAAAATGTCAGGACCATCCCTGGACCATCAGCAAAAGCGCACGTTTTCGTGGTACTCCTTTTTTTTTTTGAAAGTAGTACTCCAGCTAGGACTGTTGGCTACCACTTAATTATTGCACCTGACAATCTCACCCTTCCGTTCCATCCCTCACTTTTCCATATATGGCTAGGCGACAGCGGCAGCAAAACCATTTTTGGGCCGGAGAAGCAGCAACGGTTTTCCTGGCTCTTGGATTTCGATTATAGCAATATATTTCTTTGCTTGACAATATGTTAAATTATCTATAAGAGTACACAGCATGTTCCGAACAAAATGCATATGCATGGTTGCACTATTTGTCAAAACACATTTTATCCAAACAATCAATGAACCTACATATGTTCCTACCTTTTAATTTTTGAAACCAGAACAAATAACCTCGTAGGAAATGTTTAAAGGACATTACTTATAGCAATCATAATTGCTCCAGAATGCCTGGAGTGCTGATTGAAAATAGTTTGCAACAACTAATTAACAAGGAAAAATGAAATCTGTATTAACAAATGAATAATTAACGAGAAAGCATATATACACAACTGAACTACGTAAAACGTAACCAGTATAAGTTTATAACACACGGCCATTCCCCGGATCTTATACAAATCAAAGGAAGTAACTTGAGGTGGATATCTAGCCGGCTTAGTTTGGCTCAGCTTGAGCTGGCTCGTTAAGAATAAGCTAGTTTGATTTGGCTCATTATCTTAAAGAGCACGCTAGACTCGGCTCATTTGCGAGCCTGAGCTGGCTCTTTAACTTGTGAGCTAACTCGATAAAAATGAGTGTAAGGTAAAATTAAAGTAAAAAAACAATCAAGATTTGTAAAATCAGACATAGTATTAAAAGGAGTAATCAATACACCACTAACCTTCTAAATTTATGGATTAAACCATTAATTTTATCGCATCACGCCCCAAATCTCTCTCGCAGGAGGAATACAAGCAAAGAAAAAAAAGGAGTAATCAACAAAATAAGTGGAAAAATCCTATATAACCAAATCATTACACACACCGTTCACTTCATTGTGAGCGAGAGAGATAGGGTACAATCATGTGGGTTGGCAGTGGTAGGATCGGTCGGTCGGCGGCGGCGACGCACGCACAATACGAAAGGGAGAGAATTGGATTGTGTTGCGCAGCATGGCTAGGGTTTGATTTGGTTGTTTATACTTTATATACTCTTGAATTAAGAAACTGCCAGATGAACCTAATACTGATATTTTCTTTTAGGCTCGGGCTGGGATGCTAAGCTGTTGTGGCTCGTTTGGCTGGCGAGCCAGCTCAAGCTGGCTTGTTACACTACTGAGCTAAAATATTATCTGAACACATTATAATTTTCCAATAAGCCGAGCCGAGTCAAGCCACTATCAAGCCAAGAAGAGCGAGCTAACAAGCCACGAGTTTTTTGTCCAACCCTAGAAGTAACTATATTAAATAGTAGGTTACGTGTATTTCCTATTTTGAATTTTGACATGGATACCAGCAGCTACAATGGAATTTGATTAAAAAACATATTCATCAACGATATCTTGCTCGTTGGAACATGGGAATAACAGGCAGTAATCATACTATTACTTTAAACAGAGACTCCTTTTGAAGGCTTAACGTTAGTCCCTAGGAGACGTGCAAGAAAATAAGATACACCACATAAATTCTCATTATTAAAAAAACATATAGACATTAATTGGATGGAGTATAAAAATAGTAGCCATTAGATCTATTATATTTAACAAAAAAAAAACCTGCTCTTTTTAGTTCATGTTCAGCTTCAGCTCGCTTAGAAATCTCACACTACGAAACAAAATTTTGCATGATGTATTGATGTTTTACACAATGTCTCGATTTACCTGTAGTGGCAGAACTGCAAATGTTTCCAAAGAATATGGCCAGTATAAGGCCTGTAACGTAAGGTATACTTTCCTTTTTTTGGTACAGTATAAATATGTGAGCCTTTAGGTTTGTTTCAAAAATATTCACCCAATTTTCAGATTATCATGACGCGGCTTTCACGTCTCTAGAGCAAGCTCAGCAAAAGTCAATCCGGTACGTACTTCCCTCTTGTTGGTACAGTTAAATATGCAAGTGCCTTTGGGATTGTTTGATGAAGCTTCTCACATTTTTTTTTCTGATTAACAGCACGTGACTTCGACAACCTTTGGGAAAATCAATCCCTCGTGTCATTTCTCGGTTCCTCTTGTTGAAGACTCTGTTTTAGAGTCTAAGGTTAATTAGGCAGCGCCTTTAAGACATGAAGAACGTACTAATGGAGAATTTTGGAAATCCTGTGAAAAAAGAAGACATGAAGAACTAATGGGGCTTTC
The DNA here is from genome assembly GCA_900205405.1 of Echinochloa crus-galli. Classification (NCBI taxonomy): domain Eukaryota; kingdom Viridiplantae; phylum Streptophyta; class Magnoliopsida; order Poales; family Poaceae; genus Echinochloa; species Echinochloa crus-galli. The sequence continues at coordinate 1,025,404 of OAMR01000161.1, forward strand.
TTTATTGGATCAGAGTCCGTCTCCCTCTCGTTTTGTTCAAGCAATTAATGGGAAACTCCACTCAATTAACCCTTGTGAAACATGCTCAAGCTAGTTGTAGCAGGAATTGTTTTCCCCACAGGATTTAGTGGAGTATTATCTTGTTGTGGCAGTGACTGATGAAGTGTTCTGTTTCTAAATTTGGATATTTGAGTATTTTCGGTGTAAGCTATGATCGGCTATCAATTTCTATATATGGATGATAGGAACTTAGAATTAGAGAATTTTGTGGTGTTATATTATCTTGTGACAGGAGAAGTTGCCAAAAAAAGGCCAAGTGAAAATGAATAGGCCCAATTTACCATCCTAGAAAAGCCCATTCTAACCAATCTAGTAGAACCCTCGGTGATCGGCAGACCAGGGGGCAGATGTAATTATGATTTATGCATGCGAATTGGCTTATAGTCCAATGGTAGTACGGTCAGGGGGACGCTACCTACCAGGGTTTAAATCCTGGTGCTCGTACCTTTTCCTAAAATTTACCAGGATTTATCGGCGTTATGCGTTAAGTGGTAGGCGGCGTTCCCGTCGACAACGAGGCGCCATTGGTGACTTCGGTGCTCACTTGTTCGGAGATGCTCATAGGGGTAGAGTTTGTGTACGTGTATTTATAGGGGTGAGTGTGCCTACGTATGTGAGAATCTGCGTTGTACTGTGTAATCTCAAAAAGAAATTATGATTTATGCATGAGGACTACTATGATAGTATGTGGGGGGTGCGTCGCGACGGGAGACTTCAAGATAGAGCCAAAATAGAAGGTGATTCATGGTGAATTTAGAGCAACTTCAGTAGGCTGATTAAACATGTGCCTCTATATTTCAGTTGAGGGCTAGTTTTAAAAATTTAGAGGATCAAACTAGAGGTGTGCTCCAGCCCAACTGACTAAACATGGCCTCTATCCAGCTGACCAGTGGGCCTGCCTCTCCTTCCCTCCTCCCTCCTCTTCTTCCTTCCTCCACTGCGTGCGCGCTTCTTGCCCCTTCTCCTCCCCCACTTGCCGGCGCCGGCCGCTCTCCTCCCCTACGTGCGCGCCGCCGCCGGTCGTCCCTTCGTCCCCCACTGGCGCGCCACCGGTGGGGGTTAGCGCGGCGGCGGGCTGCGTGCCGGGCATGGAGCCGGCGGAGGCGCGACCCACGGCAGCGGGGCGGCGGACGGTAGGAACGCGCGCGGGGCCGCGCCCCTTTCCCTCACCATTGGCTTCGCGGAGGTACCGACGGCAGCTCCGAGCGGCGGTCCGGTGCGGATCTTGGCGGCGTCATCTCCTCGCGGCGGCGCGTCCCTCCCCACAGGTGGTGGCGGCGGAGCCGAGCGGGGCGGCCAGGCGGGCACAGAACCGGGCACGGAGGCGACGGGCGAAGTCGGGCAGGAGCGGGGTCTCCTCGCGTTGGCACGGACGTTGGGGGAAGAGGCCCCGCGCCGGCGTCGGCGTCCTGCTCCCCGCCGGCCACCTTCCACTCCACCGCCGCGTTGAAGTCCTCGAACTCCTGCGCGCCGCCGCGACGCCGCCGCGACACCGCCGCTCTATGGCCTCCTTCACCGGCCAACAAGCTGCTCGCGTTCGCCGTCCAACAAGCTGCCGAGTGGCGGGGAGCCCGAGTGCCGGTGGCGGCGGGTCATCGGAGCTGGATGAGGGCGGGGACGGCGGCACCCCATGGACGGGGACGCGCCGCGACAATGCTCGCCACCGCCCACGACGCCGCCGGCGAGGCCAGGAAGCGCAGCGTCCGGTTAAGAGGCGCAGCGATGCCTCGTTGTACTTGTCGGGGAAAGCGCGCCAGATGGGGAAGGCGAGGGCGGCGGCGGCGGCGCGGGAGATGAGGAGACTACGGCGGCGTGGGGGAGGCGAGGGCGGCAGCGTGGGGGGAGGGGAGGGGTCGGAGGCGCTCGGGGGAGAGCGAATATGCCGAGGGAAGAGAGAGGGAGGATAGAGGGACCCTAGATTTGTAAGTTTTGCCCCAAAATTTGGTGGGCTACCAATTGTAGTTGCCTGGATAGTCACCCTATTAAAGGATGATTTTTGGTCCAGAGCGTCTAAAAGTCTAGATAGGGGCCTGTTTTGTCATCCGGCTGGAGTTGCTCTTAGTAGACTTTAATGTAGGATCTACTAAATCCCAAGGAGAGAATAGGGCTGGAGTTGCTCTTAGTAGACTTTAATGTAGGATCTACTAAATCTCAAGGAGAGAATAGGGCTCGCTAGGGGTGAGAAACCAAGTTAGCTTTTTTTAGATGGTGGATATAAAATTCGGTCTTGACCGAAACGGCTATAGTCAAAGTTTACAAGTTAGCAGCACTTCCGTCTGCTTTCACTCAACGGAAAAAAGGGGAACACCACAAGTTTGAGAAACCAAGTTAGCTAGAGTAAAGGAACAAGAAGGTTAGGAATTCTTCGGAGATTGATGGAGACACCGGTGCGTAAGGCGGCGGCGGCTGTGAGTATGGCGTTGTGGGGATGGAAAAGAATGAAAATGAGAAAACTGTTCGGTATAGGTGAATCTCTGAGAGGCAAGTGATAAGAGCAGCATTAATAACAGAGACAAGCTCTTGTCTGTAAAAGTCGACATGTCATATTAGAGACAAGTTGTACAATAATGATCTTTTAGCATATCTCTGCATAGATGCTATTAAGCTGTTTTTTATTTGGTTGGGACCCACCATCCACTGATCATCACATTTACCGTGGCTGTATGAGCGAATAGAAGAGAGAGAGAGAGAGAATGCATGCTATCTGGGGTGCTGAGCTGTGCTTGGCGCTGGATGAAGCGACAAGGTGTTTTCTGGAAGAAAATTCTCTGCGGCGGTGCCGCACCGCGCGCCTGTTGCGACACCGCCCGGATGTCCGACGCGTGTCCCGCTGGCCCCATCCGGAGTATGCCCAGCCGCGCGAGCCCCGGCGGTTCCGCCAGTAAGCCGGCCCCGGCTGGATAGCGCGCCCACACGAGGAGAGCCAAGCCGTGGGTAGTCAAGCCAGTGCTCCTCGTTCTACGGAGCCGAGCCCTACTACTCCTCTTGCTGTTCTGCAGATCTCTCCGTAGGAAAAGGATCAACTCGCACCGTTCGTTGTCATGCGAAGAATCCTGCCGGCAATTGGAAGACCTAGTTCAGTTGTGCCCGTGGCTATAATCAATGGAGTATTCTCCCGCTAGGCAATCCAATGCGATCAATGCCCATGACGGATCCGGACATCACTGGCTGCTGCTAAGATAACAGTTCATCGCGTTTTAAACGTTGAGATCATCCTCATACAAAACCATACCATCTTCATACTTCAGCTGCTGTCGTAGATGCAATTCAGTCCCCTACGAGGTTGATTATATTCTATTCAGTACGTGAAACTGGAACTAGAACTGATTGGTGGGTTTCATTGTTGGAGCCAGTGATGGAGGCAGCCAGGGGGGCGGGTGGGGGCTCGAGCCCTCCTACTGCTCCTAAATATGTAGAGTCCCACCATAGTTTTTCTTAAAATTTATACTCAAATACATATAATAGGAGGAATTCAGATGATATATTTATCTATTTTAAAAGGTCATAGTGGTGTTATGTCGATGTAGCTTATAGTTCAACCCCTCTTAAAATTTTTTCTGGCTCCGTCTCTGGTTGGAGCCTTGGAGGTCGGACAATGAGTTGACGAGTAGTACGGCAAGACCTTGGAGACTTCGGGAGTTCGGTCGGATCGGTCATCAAGAGCAATGATCAATTAACGATGTAAACGATGTAGAGTACCAGGATCAATCAGCCGAGCAGCGATAGCTCGTTTTTTCGGAGAAGACGGCTCGGCTTATCGCCCAGCGCACTACATCCACGAGATTGGCTCGGCTGGTATTCCGTCCGCAGGCTGTGGCCGTGTGGTGGGGCCAGCGGGACACGCGTCGGGCGTCTGGGCGGTGTCGCACCAGGCGCGCGGTGCGGCACCGCCGCAGAGAATTTTCTTCCGTGTTTTCGGTTTTCTCTCTCTTTTCTCATCCAGGTCATCAAACAGGGTGACGTGTTGGTCGATAGACAGTTATTGTACCTCGGAACTAGGGTACCTGATCTACCATCAGGTGAAGGATAATTCATTGGATGGAGCGCAACACACCGATCCGGCTTCAAGTCAGAAACTCGAACCCCACATATCTTAGCACCACGACTCTTCTAGTTATCAACCGTGTCACAACCCGATTGACCTCGCCAAGAAGACTAATCCCTGCCTGTGAAATGAAGAATACAAGTAAGAACTCGAAAGAACGCAGCTCTCAATATGATGTGACACTGCAGATGTATGATTAAGCATAAAAGTTGGGGGTTGTACAAACCGATGACGGTGAAACTATTCTCGACAAATTAATCTAAGCAAAATCCAAAACCCTAATGTGGCAGAGGCTACTGTTTATATGATACACAGGCCAACAGCTCAAAAGATGGCGGTGCAACACCGATAGATTCTGGACGTCCACTTGTTTCGACGATTCCTGAGGACTCAGAAGGAATTTTGAGGTGGGACCGGTGCCGTTGGAAGCTCCTTGAAATTATCTTTCCATCCATCTAAAGAACGTCGCAATCACCCTCCATATGCGACCTGAGAATCCAATTCACTGCGGGCTGCTCCTAAACTACGAAGTGGACTCGAACTTGAGTTTTTTTGAGCCTCCACCTCAGGAACTCGAATCGGATTAGCCTCGGGCCTCATTCTTGGCTTGGACACCCTTGTTAGTCTCTCTCCTCTAACTCCATACCATCCCTCAAACATGATCGTATGCATGGATGTCATGTCCTCATCGTGCTCTAAGAGGAATTTTAGTACTAATGGTGATGGCATATAAGACTGGTCCAGCTGGAGTAGGTGGTGGGCCGAATTTCACTTCTAACATCCACTGAAAATTATGTCGATTACACATTTACCTGATTCATTGAATAATGACTGTGTATAGTACATTAATGACACCCATGAAGATATAGTACCTGATTTTAGTACTAATGGTGTTGTCATATAAGATTGGCTTCTAGCTTATAATTAAATTATGCCAGAATGACTGCGGAAGGTCACCGCCATTTGGTTGAAGACAAAAACAGTTCTTATCACCTGGGCAGCATGCATATGTGCACACGCAACTTTGCATTTTTTTTTCAAAACACACGGTACTGACTTCATGTGGCTGGTTGCACATAATAATAGGTGTTGGACTACGGATCGTCTCGCACGGCGAGAATTACCTCACCCAATGCAGTGTCCTCTTTGTGATCAACATGATGAGACCATCAACCATATCCTAATATCAAGTGTTTTTGCAAGGCAATTCTGGTACTTTCTCCTTCGGCAGGTCGGGCTCCATTCCTTAGCCACAAGGCAAGTGCTTTACTATTGGTAAGGAGATTGGATCTTCTGTTTGATGAAGACATGTTTATTGTTATTGACTGGAGCTGCAGCTATTTGTTGGGCTATCTAGCTCACAAGGAATGATGCCGTGTTTAACAATTACACATCGAAAACGTTGTTGCAGGTGCTCTTCAGGGGGACATATTGGCTTCAGTTCTGGACTCTATTGCAGCACATTGATATACGGAGTGAGAAGATAGTTGAGGCACGCCGGCCTTTAGAGTTTAGAATTATGCAGTTCTTCGTATCCAATGGATGGCTTTTCATTTTACGTATCAAGTAATAATGTTAAATATAGTTTGGTTTAAACTATGAGTTTGCTTGAAATAAATGATGGACAGATGTCTCTCATTAAAGGGGTCTGAAGCCGAAACTCTTTCATTGGGGTGTTTAGTTCCTGAAAAAAGGTAAAAAGTGAAGTGAAAAGGTCACATCTGACACTGTAGCACTTTTCGTTTGTTTGTGGTAAACATTGTCCTATCATGACTAACTAGGCTTAAAAGATTCATCTCGTCGTGTATCGTCTCGTCGTGTACATCAAAACTATGTAAACTAGTTTTTTATTTACCCACGTTTAGTACTCCATGCATGAGGAGAGAGATTTGATGTGATAGGTGAATAGTGAAGTTTGGAGAGAGAATTTTTAAACAGGGCCATTATCTAAAAAACGCCGTGCATCATATGGACCTTATATGATGCAGCCATGCAGGCGCTCTGCAGTGGCACTGACCCCGGAGGAACCCCCGGTGCAGTTGGCTGCTTCTTTCTCTCCGGTGGTGAGCTAAACATCCGGAAATGGGCCAAACTGAGGAAGGAAACAGAAATCGCCAACCAATAAATAGCTCCATGAATATCCAAATCATCATCATAATGGAAAACCGAGTAAAAATACAGAAAAATACAATTGATAAAAATTTCATGAAAAAAATGTCTTTTTTTCAGGGAAACTCCACGCAAACTATGTAATAGAGTTATAATTACAAACACCATATGGCCCATAAAAAAACCACGACAATTTAAATGAAAGACATTTTGGGCTTCCTTTTATGGGCCTAGGGCTGTGCAAAGCGGAGGGTTGCAAGATTCAAGTGGGGGCCGATGTGAAATGTTTATAAGAAGAAATCTTTTTGACGTCCCTCAACTATTATCAAAGTCCGATTTTGGTCCTCATCTCCAGAACCGATCTCGTCCCTGAACTATAAAAACCAGTTGTTTTCCATCCTTGGTGGTTTTGAGAGTGGTTTCAGAATAGGTAAACTGAAATCTAGTTGAGAGTTCGAGGACTAGTAATAAACTTTTCAAAAAAAGTATTTGCAAATATTTTTCTCTTAGAAATAATCTTAAAAATTATAAAAAATTGTTTTAGATAACAAAAATATGAAAGTAGTTTCATATTTTCTGTAAAATCATGTTTTTATTTTTATGACTACTTTAGAATCATACTAGTTTACAGGCATATCAGACCGATTAAAATAAACAATTGGAGCAACTAATTAGTAAAAATTATCAAAGCAAATTAATAGAAAATTAATAATAATAACTATCAAAGTAAATTAGTAGGAAATTAATAGAAAATTTATTTTAGATAAAAAAACTCTAATTATTTATTATACTTAGTCAAATATGCCTAGAAAATTGTATAACTCCAAACTAGGTAGTAAAAGAAAAATAATTTTAGGGGAAACGTGCAACTACTCCTATATTTTCCAATCAAAATAAATTTTATATAAAATTTTAAGTTTAAACTAGATTTAGAATGAAATTATATTTTCTCTAAGAAAAAAATATTTACGAACAATTTTTTTCTAAAGGACCATTTTACATCCTCGAACTATCAACTAAAGTCCAATTTACCTCCTCTGAAACCACCATCAAAACCACCAAGAATGAAAAACAACCTGTTTTTATAGTTCAGGGAAGACAAATGTCCGGTTTTAGAGATGAGGGACCAAACCGAACTTTAGCAATAGTTGGGGGATGTCTAAAAAACTTTTTCCATGTTTATATATATGTCGCATTTTAATGAACCCACTACAAGCTCAAAGCATAACAGGGCCAGGATGATCGCCACCAGCCTAGCGCTGCCTTTGGTGGCTTTCAAGGTAACAAACTTTGTTGATAAAAAAAAAGGTAACAAACTTTGTCCCGCTCGTCATCACTGTAAAACCTTCTCATAAGCTTGTTTTTCTATAGTTTTAGTGTTTAGACGATCCCTTTTTCTTCTTTCTTTATATTTTTACTAGCAAATTGCCCGTGCGTTGCTATGGTGATTTAGTAATTGTGTTTTTCTAACTTTTATATCTATTTTGCACCGTAGACACATTCTGCGTTGAACATATGTCTAATTGTAATTTTATTTGAATCGATGAGAAATTTACTTAATACATGGTATACCTTGGTAAGCGTGCATATACTAGCAGGTATTATTTCTTAGCATAGTCTACCCATGTCAACACCGCTGAGCATGCATCACATAAGATGTGCGTGCCACTGTTTTGCCAATTCGCTCGCCTTATGGAAATAGTACATTCCCAAGCCAAGTGCACCGCATGCGAGCCTAAAGCATTAGACACATGGACTGCTAGATACAAACCTTTCTTCCATGAAATCGTCATTCTCTCCCACCTCATATATGAATTTTTAAAATTGACGTATACTCCCTCCGTTCTAAATTATAATTCGTTTGATTTTTTTATCATAATTTTGACCACTCGTGTTATTCAAAAAATTATACAAACACAGTCAACTTTAAGATATTTTTAAATATTTTTTATTTATAAAGTAAATCAAAATTTTGAATAATACGAGGTGTCAAACTTAGAGTCAAATAAGTAAAACGAACTGTAATTTAAAATCGGCAAGCAGCATGCTACGGGTAGTGCGGCGTATGCGTTCGGGCACTATGATCAACGTTTGGAGCTAGGACAGTTATCCCGGGTATAACAAAATAACAATCCAACTTCGATTTTGATGCATATACCCATGAAAAAAAATCAAGGGGCAGGTCGGACGACGGACGAAACGACGGGCTGCAGAACGTGTGTGAAGGAATTTTGCTAGTACTAGGACGTGGTAGCTTTTGGCTTGGAGCCCTGGTGGAAGGACCGCTAATTTATTTCCAAAAATATGAGGGGGTGCTTTGCAAATTTAGAACGTACCGCGGAAGTAAGGATTTATTAGGTTGCTCCGCAGTATGTCAAAAATTTGCAAAAAACCCCTTGATGTTTATAAGAACTAACCCGCTGTCCTTAAAAGTATCGAATATAAGTCGTGCTATATTTGTGGAAACACCCCCCTCACTATTCCGTAGATCCACGGCCCCACGCCCACGGCCAGGGGCATCACCGTCGGAGCAGCAGCGGCGGGAGCAAGAGGGGGCGACGGTGCGGTGGGGAGTTGCGCACCGCCGCCGCCGCAGAGCGGAGCCGCGCTGTCGCGGGGCCGCCCGTCGCGGAGCTGATCCGGGTTGCCGTCGCGGGGCTTCCACTCCGCCCGCCGCCGCTTGCCGCCGCCCGCCGCCGAGCTGGCCACCTGCTGCTCCGCATCCTCGCAGGCACGTCGATCTAGAGGGGCGCCCGCCGCCGCCTGCTAGAGCGGAGGCTCGAGTGGGAGCAGATGTCCGAGCCGTCCTGCTTGCAGTCATCGGGTTCCTGGCAGCAGCTTGGTGTCGAGGTACACAACATCACAGGGCGAAGCAGCTATTCCTCCAGCTTGGCGTGGTGGCCGGCGAGGTCGATGCGGATGATGGCCATGTAACTCCAGCTCAGCGGCCATGAAACGGGCGTGGCACAGTGATGGTGTCGTCCCTGCTGCAGGTCAAGGTGGTAAGGCTGTCGGCCGTCATGGTGGATAGCAATTGGCGCTTCCGTACTTGGATTTTGTGGATCAAGGAGCATAGGGAGGGTGGCAATTAGCAAGGCTGCGGCTTGCTGGATTGGAGAGCAGAGAAAAAGGATGTGGATTGATGCTTTTGCATCTCGCATGGGAACAGAGCAGAGAGAGGAAAGCAAGGCTATTGCTTGCTGTTGGAAGAACAGAGAGAGAGAGAGAGAGAGGACACCTGCAGCTTCTTCTTGGGGTGAATGAAAGAAACAGAGGAAGGGAGCAGGATGCTGGAGCGGAGGCCCGAGCGGGAGCTGGGGATGCTGCCACCGCCGCGTCGCGGGCCTCCCCCACCGCGTGCCGCGGGCCCACGCCGGAAGAGCATAGTTAAAAAAAATTTAATGATGGACCCGCGTGGTGGTAGTTGGTACAGAGAATGGAGATAGAGAATGAACGAGTGCAGGGAAAAGTGATAAAGAGTAGAGAATCTTGATAACTAGGATAGAATATTCTCTTGTAGAGAATAGATAGGATAGAATATTCTTTTTAGAGAGTAGAGCAGAAGGTGATAGTGCGAACAGAGAAAGCTTCAAGAAAGCAGAAAGAGGGAGGAGAGAGAGAGTTCGGTGTATTGTTTTTTTCAACTATGTTTCTTTTCAATATCAGTTTTATATATGAAATCACTTTGTTTCAACAACCAGAGTTAAAAATAGTCATTAAACATAAGTTTTGCAAATATAATCATTCAATAAATAGTAGGAACATATTAAATATTAGCTTGTTAGTTATAACATATGGTTAAAATAGAGGTGAGTGGAGAATAGGAAGATACATATGAACGTATGGAGCTGAAATATGTATTCAAATAATTAGAGATATAGATGTAAGAGCATCTCCAAGAGGGTTGGTAAAATTGGGACCTAAAATTGATTTTAGGTTCAGGAGAGAGAAAATTATAAGTACCACAGAGTTGTCTTCTCCAGCAGAGTTGGTAAAACTGGGGACCTATAATTTATTTTTCACATCTCTTCCAACCCATTGTACATATGAACTCCAAAATAACTCTAGAATTCATTTGGTGTTCACAAAATAACTCCAAAATAATGCCCATGCCTCTTCATTTAGATCTCCTTGACCTTACCAAAATAGAACACTGAAAATTTTAAGAATTAACAGCTACAATGCAGATCAAAAGGAGGTGTTGCTTCTGCTCGAGCCATGAAACATCCACAACACTCTAATAGGAAACATACTAGTACATACTATGACAATGGTCGCAAACATACATATAGGACGGAAAATATGAGTGTCATAATGGTGCTGCTCATGACTGAATAACATCCACAGCCATGAAACATCCACGACCGTCTAATAGGAAAGGACTGAATAACATCCACAGCAGATCAAAGCTAGCATACAATTGAGAGATGAGAAACAAAGGACTGAAATGACTCAATTTGGTTCGTCACTGTCACCACCATTGCCGCTGCCACCAATGTCAGAAGAGCTTCCATTGCCACCAAATCCCCAATTGCCACCAAATCCACCCATGGATCTTGATGCCAAGACTTGATCACGCATAAGCTCAAGGTAAGCTCTTCCTTTTGCATCAAGATTAGTTGAATCCATGAACATGATTCTTTGCTCTTGTTCTAGCCTCTTGGCTGCCTCCTCAGCCGCCATCCTTCTCTCCTCAACCGCAGCCCTCCTTTCCTCAGCCGCAGCCCTCCTCTCCTCAGCCACAGCCCTCCTCTCCTCCATTTCTGCCCTCCTCTCCTCCATTTCTTTAAGTTCCAGCCACCTTGCACTCTTGAATTCTTTCCCCTCAGCAGCAAGCTCCTTTCTTGTTTTCATCATGTTGTCCAACGATTCCTTGTATGCACTCTCGCCTCCTTTCTTCAACTTATCCTTCTCTTGTTTTCTTCCCGGAGGCCTCTTTGGTGGTGCCGAGCTAGGCGTAGGGCTTCTTTTTGCAGAAGAGTCCGAGCCATCAGAGTCATCAACATCCACAAAGCCATCCTCAGAGTTACTTGATTTCTTACTCTTTGTTGGCACTTCATTGTTTCTTGTCCTCCACTTCTCAGCATGCTCAAGCAAGACCCAGCAATGCTGCAAGGTAAAAGCCTTTCCTACCTTTCCTGCATTTGCACCCCTCTTCTTGGGTCTGCCCTTGTACAATTGTTGAGCAGTGTTGACCTGTACTTGTACAAAGAAAAGTTCATTAGGATCAAGAAAAAAATGGACAGCGGATTGAGAAGTCTCAAGCAGAATAGTTCATCACCTTATCTCGAGCAGTCTGCCCACTTGGATTGAGACGATCGACTTGCTCCAATGCATCTGCCCACTTGGTGCAAGAAACTTGAATTGTTTGCCATCGATGCTTCAGAGAAATTTCAGATCGGTAGATTCCACTATTATTGTTGCGGCCAAAGTGATCCCATATACGCTTCCAATATGTTGCACTAGGTTGCTCATCACCAGTGATAGGATCAAGAGAAATGGCTTGCCAGGCCCTCACTAGTGTTTCATCCTCAGCAATGGTGAAATTAACCCCCCTTGAACCCCTCTTTTTTGGCAATTCACCATCAACATCAGATCCAATTTCATCATCATCAATTGTGTTTGTATCAAATGTATCAACAAAATCGGTGTTGCCAAAACTTTGCTCATTCATCATGTTCAGAAAAGACTCGTCATCCACACTAAAATTACAAAAGAATGTAAATCATGTCAGCTCAACATCTCTAGTTCATCATTGCATCAAAACAATTACAAAAAGAGCTCACCAACTTGCTGCCTAAATTCTAATCCGATAAGTACTGTGTGCCACTACCCATAGGCCAAGAAAACTGAAGTTTCTTGTCACAGCCTTTCACATTCCCTACTGACATATCCCAAACTACCAATATCAGAAAAGATAATAAGAAGCAGTTCACAATCTCAACCTACATCAACCTACAGTGACAACAAGGAGTACCAGTATTTTACTACCACCACACTCCACAGCCTAGAAGAAGCTACAGGAGTTCAACCGAAACATGAAATTAGCCGGATCCACACAACCAAAATAACCAGCAATTACTTTTGATTCATGCACATCTATAACCCAACGGCCAAACCATAGAAGCACAAGTCACAGGAATTGCAAACACAAATTATTAAACAACATCTCAGCTAAACAAAAGCATTGGTCATCCATTTTCATCCCATATGTCATTGCACATCATGCCAGTTCAACATCTCTAGTTCATTTGCATCAAAACAATTGCAAAAAGATAAAATCAGAATTTTTTTGCCTTGCAGGCATTTCACCGAGCACCTCCTGTGCCTCGGGCATGCTGGTTGCTGTAGCAACAAAGGGGGCGCTTGGAGATGGGGAGGTCGACGACGGCGGAGGAAGGGAGGGCGGTGGCAGAGCAGCCCGCGCCCGCGCAGCTGCGGCTGAGGAGGGCCTGACCACCCCTGCCTCTCCACCGGTCGCGGGCGTGCTGGAGCCCGCCGTCTCTAGAGGTGGCGGGAGCCCCAGGCGCCGCTGCGCCGCCTTCCGCGCGGGGGGCGAGGGAGCGGCGGGAGCCCCAGTCGTCGCCTTCCGCTTGGGGGCTGAGGAAGCGGCGGGAAGAGCCCCAGGCGCCGCCTTCCGCTTGGGGGCCGAGGGAGCGGCCGGAGCTGGGGCGGCGAGTTGCTCTTCCATGGCGGATCCGCGGCCGGAGGCGGGGGAGGGCGGCGGCAGTGCTCGAGAGGAGGTAAGGAGGGCAGCGACGGTGTTGCAGCGGCCGGCGCGGGAGCGGGAGAAAAAGCGCGGGGGAGAAAGGAAGCGCGGGAGCGGACGGTTGGGCTTTGCCGCGCCCCCGATGGAAAAAATAGCAACTCTCCCTGGGTTGGCATATTTTGGTCCCCATTGATGGATTTTAGGTCCGGACCTAAAATAGCAACCCACATAGGTCCTCTGCTGGAGCTTGTTTTTTGACTGATTTTAGGTCCCGAGGTAGTTTTTAGGTATAGCAACTCAATTTAAGTCCTCTGCTGGAGATGCTCATAAACAGTATTAGGAAACTCAAAAGAACATTAACTTAGTTGTCAATCTTAACGAGCCCACCTAAGGACCGGACTATTCTAGTATTCTTGATGTGGTAGGTGTATACGGTGACTTTATCAATCTCGAGATTAGTAAGCTTAGTCTTTTAAAGATTTTGAAGATATTTATAGAGGTAGGGTTATTTTCGTTATTTACATGTATTTATAGGAGTGAATGTACGTAACTGTATCTGAATGTTTGTCTATGTTTTGCAAAAGAAAAACGAAAGAAATAAGAAATGGATTGCAAAAGAAAAGAAAAAGGAAAGAAACAGTAGCTTCTATGAGACTTGAGTCCACAATCTTTTGTTCAGGCCCAGGAATTTACTATTTGAATTTCCATAAATTTTGTGAAACCACTCTAAGATTAGATGGGTTTCAAGTTTGTTTTGTCACTTATGTTAAAGTAATTAAACCAATAGCACTTGACACTAGTTACCTTATTCCCACAGCTTGTGAAGCCCGGTTGGGCACCTCTGGATGGGTAGTAGGGAATAGGTCATTCAGAACTTTCAATTTAACAAAGGCAACAGCAGCTCACAAAGATAATATCCCACTCCAACTTATTAATGATTCCCTAATGAGGATTTTGTGACTCAGATCCGTTTAGCTTGTGTAAAAAATATACAATTGAGAAAATAATGAGATGAAGGGTGACAAATGGTCATTCTATTCACAAATGACCCAGATTGTTTAAATCTTCAACATCATTCCAATACTAACATTTAATATCAGCATCTGCATCTGGTCAGATCTTATTCACATTCACAACATAATCTACAGTTTGTAAAAGACTTGAGCATTCTAAAACTTGCCACTAAATTAGTGCAAGAGTTAGTTTCTAGCATTAGGATCATAAGAACTAAGCCCTGGTGCTACTTGGAGTGTACAACCAACCTCTTTGCAACCAACCGAATACCAGCGTTTTGCTGGTAGTCATATATTTCCAGCGAAAAGAAGGCGTCCACCTTGCTGCCTCGGACAAACAGAGGATCCAGTTCCGTGGCATCTGCATTGCTAAAAACAAGCTTCTGAATGTTACCACTAGGTTCCTCCTGGCATATATCTGTTGAGTAGATTGCAGAGTCGCCGCTGACAATAGTAGGGATGCTGCAGGGTAAGGCAAATGTTAGAACTCTCAAAATCGTAAGCGCTTCAAGAGCACAAAATGGAAAGAGGGAGCAGAACTCACTTTAGGCGGACAGTTGGGCGATTCACATATCCATATTTCTTAACCAGGGGTCTCCATTCAGAAGTGCTGCCTGATTCTTGAGATGATTTCCGAGCAAGATCATCACAAAACTCTAGAACTTTACTAAGATTCTCAGGGATGTCTACAACTATGTTTAACTTAGGTCGACCTGCATTGTCTAGAAACTTTGTACTGACCCCAAACTGAACTTTCAAGCCTGCACAACAAAGCTGCAGTGAGCTGTCTTTGTACTGGATAGATGATCTCCGTCCAAATTGGTGCAATGGAGCAACTGAGATTTTAATATACTCAGTCGAAATATCATCTGGCTCAAGAAATCCAGAATAACCACTGGAACTTGCATCCATCTGCGTGGTGGTATCTAACTTCATTTCCTCAATGTGGGATACCAACTACTCCAAACTGTAGTTCACTTTAGATTTGTCCCTAGTTAACTTCTCTACTTTTGATCAAATTTATCGAAGAAGCACCAATATTATAACATCGAATTAGCTTCATTAAATCCACCATAAAATATGTTTTCATATATAGTTTTTTATGGTACTATATATGTTAATATATTTTTTATAAAAATTTGGCCAAAGATAGAGTAGTTTTTTAGGACAAATCTAAAGTAGTATTATTTTCCTCTAACCCCTTGCTTCTCCTAATCCAAGCAATCTATAAATACCACCTCTCTGCCCCTCGTTCATCTCGCACCATACAAAGAATACGACATCTCTACCCCTCTAGCGCCTCCGTTTTTCTCCT